>JAOVVF010056286.1:0-16872 GCA_028565595.1 Duopalatinus emarginatus
TATGTTTGAAGCCTGAAATGTGGCAAAAGGTTGAAAAGTTCAAGGGGGCCGAATACTTTTGCAAGGCACTGTATATGAGAAGTAAAAATATATGAGAAGTAAAAATTGACTGTAGACTATTTAAATAAATTAATAAGCAAACACATGTGGGGTGCTGGTCTTGTTAATCCCCCACAAGTCAACATAATTGACAGCAATTCAAATAGACTGCAGTTTAAACCATGCATCATATTTATTTATTTTTAAAAGCTCAGAAATATATTCCTATACATGTTTTGCATTTAAATGTCTTAAAGTGGTTATAATCATTACTGAAACTCGCGTCAGTGCAGTCTGACTGTCAGAGAGTCAGTTTGGGAGAAAAAGGAACAAATGGGAACAGACCTTCATACTGAACAGCCAATTTTGAAAACATCCCTAAGGTTTTGCATTCAAACTACTAGAGTATGTTGGTCATCAAGTCTTAAGACCACATCATCCATGTGTGAGAATCAGGTGTGTATAACACAAATGCCAGCTAAACTGTAACCTGTGAAGGTTGATGCAAACTGCTGCTTCAGACATTTAGTCAAAGCTCCTAGACCCATCCATAGACTTGTCATGACTCAAGTGCTCCTTAAGAAAGCACCTGACCCCAAACTGCTCCCAAGGTTGCCCACTGCTCTGAGTACATGTGCTCACTCCAGGCTAGTGTGTGTGTGTGGGTGTGTAGTTCTCTGCATCGATGGGTTAAATTGCAGTATGTGCAAACGCAGTTGTTCACTTTTACTACGTCTTTTTATTTTTTATTTAAAACAGAAAACGTAGTGTGACACTGTGAAGATGGTGTTGCTTCTTGAAGTATGGCGTGTCGTGTATTTGTGTGTGTGTGTGTGTGTGTGTGTGTGTAGCAGCCTCTCCTGTGTTTGTGTCCTTGGCCAAGCTAATGGAGAAGCAGTGTGCTGTGAAAAGCAATCTAATCGTGTCCATGGAGCAAAAGAACATTTTCCACTTACTATGCAACCAAATGCTCATTCACATCTCCTGCTGAGCCAATCAAAGCTGTACAGTCTGCTCCACAAACATGGTAAAGGAAATGGGTGTAATGTCCTTACGCTTACCTTAAGATTTTAAATTACTGGTACCATTGCATTCGGTATTTTATGCAACCTCCCTACGACAACACTGCAGCACGACAGTACAACACAGAGTCTTCCCCTATAACGTTTAATGAGAGCAAAGGGATCGAAGACCACTACTCATTAGAGTCCCACATGCTCCACTGCAGACTCTCCTCTTTAACTCATCCCTCAGTGTGGTGTGTATCAGGAGATTTGGATGTCAGAGGATTGATTCTGTGGTCACTGAACCACTTGTGTGTGTGTTTTCAATCACTCCAGCCATGAAGCACTTGTAGGCAGAGGTTATCTAATCTCTAATCTTCTTTAAGGACTCCATGATGCCATGTGTTTTAATAAGATTCCCAGAGTGTCTGGAAGGAAATAAATAACAGCTCTGGCGAGGGATTTAACTGAGTAAACAATTTACTTGACCATGGTGCTTGCACACACAGAGGAATTTGAGCTCTGTATTTAACCCATCCGTGCAATGAAACACACACATGCAAACACTAGGACTAGGACTTGCCTGGAGCGGTGAGCAGCCCTATCCACAATGCACAGGGAGCAGTTCAAGGGCACTTCAGTCAGGTCATGTTGTTTTTGGGATCAAACCGGTGACCTTCTGGGTACAAGGCTGGTTCCATAACCACAAGCCCATGGCTGCCTGGGAATCCATCACTGAGTGAACTGTGTGAACTGTGTTTCTTGTGTGAACTGGGAAAACAGTAAATCGATGGAGAGCACAATTCTATGCACCTTCCATGCACTTACACTAAGATTTTTTAACCCACCTTCTCTACAGTGGTTCTATAAATCTATAAACCTAACAATTCTTTTTTAATTACAGGTAAACACAGTCTCACACACAGCTATTTTCTCATAATGTGCAAGCAATTACACAAGCAGAGGCTTTATAAACAGGAAACATCGAGGGGAAAAAAGAAACGTAATTCCTCCTGCCACCAGAGAAATATTACTGACTGACCTAAACTACTCCACACAGATTACCATCTGATTAGACCATACCTTAAGGGCAAACCAGCATGTGTGTGTGTGTGTGTGTGTGTGTGTGTGTGAGAGAGAGAGAAAGAGAGAGAGAGAGAGAGAGAGAGAAAGAGGGAGAAAGAGACAAAACAAACACATTCATTTTTTCTGCATGAAGGACTTGCATTACTGTGCTGACGCTAAAGAGCCAATTACATGCCTGAAAGACGACGCAGTGGAGCCGGCAAACGACTACGAAGCAATATAGCGAGCGCTCTGTCTCTCCATTATTATACAGAGTTGGGGAAAGCTCAACTAACCAACACACAACAAATGACGCAGCAGTCACGCACGGCCCACTCGAGATAAACACCCAAGAAACATCAGACATTGTGTGAAGCAGAGAAGTTGCTATTTGTCTATCTGAAGGCTGCGTTGTGTGTGAAGAGAAGTGTTAGAAGTGCCAGGGTTACGATACGCACTGCAGAATTACCGTGTGTTGTGACTGATGCATGCTTTAGTTTCATGTCCACTGATTGCTGTCCGTTAGTGAAAATGAAGCTTAAACGCCATTGTAACACGGAGGGTATGTTATTAAAAAGCCTGATATCAGAGCAGCCGCTTGTGTATACCCAGTACTGTGTGGGTGAGACACTGTTTATCCTGGCTGCTGATCAGGTTTTTAGCTTGTCGTCTGTAATATTTACTGTGATGACCTGTTTGTAGTGTAATTTCACCGTTTTGTTCTTACACACTCATGTTAAAGTGCTGTGAATGTGATACATGCCGCGTATTGCTCCTGACTGTCGGGCAATACAAATTACAGGGACAGTCTTTAAAGTAGTACTTTTAGAGATGGGTCTGATCCAATCATGTATCGGTATCAGGTCTGATATTGACATCACTCACTTATCGGATATCAGACTGACAGGGCTGATCCGCTCACTGATCCAGATACTATTCCGTATCTTACCATGAACACAGCAACTTCAGTCTGGAACTGAGGGAGCAAATAACAGTAGCTGTTAGGTCGACTAAGGTCGAGAGCATTTGTTTGGAGATGTTTCAAACTGCAATTTGAACACGGTTGTTGCTTCTCCAGTTGTCCTAATATTAAACCTGTACAGATGATGTGGCTGAGCTTATTGTTGTGTTAAAGAAGTGAAAGTGAAAGTGAACTATTTACTCACTGTGCTTACACACAGAGGAATGTGACCTCCGCATTTAATCCGTCCATACAGTGAAACACACACACACACACACACCAGTAACCACTAGGGGCAGTGAACACACTTGCTCGGAGCGGGGGGGGAAGCAACCACTGATCCAATTCAATCCAACCAGCAACTGACTGTTAACTGCAGTTACCTGCATCACACACAGACCAGCACCTTCCCTACACCCAAATTCCACAGACAATCACATCCTTGTTCATATGGGTTATCAGGTAGGCACCTCCATTTGTTGCTCACAACACTTCCGGAAGGCTCAGCAGTGACGTCTGGCATCCCAGACCCAGTCCCATCCAAGTTCACTTCATAAACCTACGTGGCTGATATTTAACATTAATGAAAATTATAATGTTATAGTTGTTGCTGTTACCTGTTTATATGTGAAGTGTAGCATAACTGAATGCTTTGTAATTCAGTGGCTGTGTGAACATGTTTTGCTTTTCTAATAAACAAATGCAGTGTGGTCTACTTTAGCCTCATTATGTAACATGACACATAATGCTTACAATAATAATGATGAAATTAAAATACAAGAACACAAAAGAGCTCTTGTACTGAAATCGGAATCGACAGTGGTGTATAGCTTCACTAATGTGCATCACTAGGTAGTTCCAGTAGTTTATAATGGACCTACAGATGAATCTTTGTGGTCGGTCTTTTTCTGTATTAAATCTTTAAAACCATATTGAAGTTTTTCCTGCATGCATTCACTCAATGGTATGCTTATAGAGTTTGATTTAACAGTTTATGAGATGTTTGGCTGTTTTTCCCAAAAAAAGGGAAAGCAAAAATTATGCTTTAAAAACTATCACTATATATTAGTGTAGGGACTGAAACACTTGGGCATTGGGATAAAACAGTTTTTTATTATTAATTATGTTACTTTTAGTATATATTTTTAGATATCTAAGCATAGCTGGTTTAAATGGTGTACTATACAACCCTCACCCTGCACATTAGATGCCCGAAGTCTGGTTCGTGTGACTAGCGTGATCACTCCATACCATGCCTGTGCCTGCTTGAACTATATCATGGGGTCACCTGGAGTGTGCTGCTCAAACGGGACGTCAATTACATGACTGTCCCATTAAACCTGAAGCACAAGTAGCTGAAAATCACTGTGTTGCATTATAGATAAATCTACAAGGTGTACGAGCGAGCTGGGTGTCAGCATCCGGAAACGACTCCAAGAAAGTCAAATGAGCATTGTGTGCTGTCCAAGTGCACCTTTATCCAACATAAAAAGTGGCATTGTGATGATGTAAGCATGCTCAGGCCCAGACCGTTAACCGTAATGTGAGCGCAGGCCAGCTGGGGAGGAGAGAGGAACTCAGACATAGGGTGAGTACAACATAGATGTCTGAACATGGCTGGTTTCTAATTCAGGGAGTACGATCATATGTTTGCCCCTCTACTGTGAACATAGGGAAATCAGTGCTTTTGTTTTAGAGAGTCAAGACTGAATCATAAACATCTGGGAGTCTTTTCAATCCCTGTTGCCTATTAGTGTGTGTAATAATTTAAATAATACAGAATTGCGACGCCTCAATTAAAAAACAAACAAACTTAAGATCATCCAAGTGATCTATTTTTACTCACCTAAAATAACTCCAATGTATTAAGCAGATGGACAATTCACACACACACACACACACACACACACATACACACACACGTTCACCAAAGATGTTACTATGATGTTACTTCAGCGTATCTAGCTGTAAATGTTTAAAAGCAGACTGATAGCTGTGGAATGCTTCAGTGTGAACCTGGCATGTCTCTGTGCTAATCAGGGCTCTTTCACAGGCAGCGGCAGTCATGAATGCAGACAGGCAGCTTCCAGCTGCTGATCATCAACTTTCAGCAATCTTAAATCCGGGCTGGGTCCATTCCCTGGCTGTCATGGAGACGGCCGTCCGTTGGTGCACATGCGTGTGTGCGTGTGTGCATTCTGGTTGCGAGGTGATGTCAGGAGTCACGGCAGGACAGGCACGCCCTTGTGAGCGGTAGACCACTTCCTGTGCAGGAAGTCTTATTCTCACACACGCATGCTTTAAAGCATCACTCTACATAAATGGCTTACATTCGATAGTTACACAGCAGACACCATTTTGAACAGGACCACAATCTCTGAAGAATACACAATTCTCCAACACAAGACTTGGACACTATATGACTTTTAACTAGTCAAATAAATCAGCTTGTCCGCACGACAGCTCATTTTAAAAAGCATCATTAACAAGGATACAGAAAACTGAGCTAAATACAGAACACTTCCATACGCAGCTGATCACAAAGTTTTCTTTAGTAAGTTAACTACGTCTTTTTATTTTTATTATGTTCTAAAGAGAGAACAACATTAACTGCACAGAGAAGTTAATATTCACAGCTTCTATAATGTAAATGACTAACAGGAACCAAATTGTTTTGTGGCCATTTCACAACATGCAGCTTGTGTACATTCATTTGTGTATTTACAACCAAGAAACTGTGAAACAAAACAGTCAGTTCTGTTTGTGTTGCCTAGATAAGAAAACATGGGGCTTAAACAAGCCACCGGATTTGGCTCCTCTCTCTATGTCAAGTGAGGCGCTTGTTAGAAAAATCCCACCCGTTTATCTGAATATCTCCACCTACTGTACAAGTATGTCCTCCCACAGCTTAATAATCATTTGTGAAGGGGCGCAATTATTTGTTTGTTTATTTGTGGTGAGTCGCAGGTACTCTAAAAGTCAAAGTTAAGGAAAATGTCTGCTTTATTTATTTTTATTTATTATTTAATGACAATGTCCCAGCTACATTAGCAAAAAGCTGTAAGTGTGTTCTAAAAAAACAAAAAAAAAAGTACTTAGAAGTGCTTTGAATGCAAGTACTTCACTTCATGTAAGACTAAACACACTACTCTAGTGTCTAGTGGTGTTTTTAGTCAAACTATTAAGATCCAAAGTGGGACTAAGTAATATAAGTGGGGGCCAGTGACTCATTGTTATTTAAAGCTACAAGTATTGAAGCTGAGTGTTTGGAAAGAGCTGTTTTAGACAAGGTAAAAAGAAACCTGTAGTATTTGATCCATGTCACATATGGACCAAAGAACATCACAGACATTTCATTAAGACTTAGATTAACTCGTGGAAAAAGGGGAATATTACATCTAAGAAAAGGTCAGGTAGGAATTCATAAACAAATTGTATTCATTAGCAAACTGCTGTGGTATAAGGGGAATAAAACAGCACAGCAGTACATTTGGTATTTTGCTGCTTCACTGAGCATCCAGCCGTATCACACCACCATGTCATGGATTATTTTCCTATAATGTCATGGCCTGGGTGTAATATTCCTCACTTATTTTGTAAATTTCACAACTCGTGGACAAAATGTTAAATTAAATATATTGTTTATTGATATAGAGAATGGTGCAAAGTAGATGTGTGAAACAGAACAGGAAAACACACCCAGGGAAGCGAAATAAACAGTCAGCAAAAAATCTGCATTAGTGGGTGGGATCGGCCTGAATCCCCTAATACGTACACTATATGTCCAAGGGTTTGTGTACACTTTATCATAACGCTCAAATGAAATTTTCTCAAATTGCTGCCATAGTGTTGGAAGCAGAAAAAATTGCATTGTATGTTGTAGCGTTTCAGTTTCCATTCACTGGACCTGAGGCCCAAACCTGTTCCAACACATGGTTGGCAAAGAATGGTGTCCAAGAGTCCTGACCGCAACCCCACTAAACACCTTTGGTATAAACAGAAATGGTGAATTGTGGATAAATTAACACATAACCTTACAGTCACACTTTAAAACATAGCAAAATGAATTCCCAGAAAAGTGACTGTTATTATAAGAGCACAGGGGCAATAAAATAAGGGATGTTCCGAAGGTAAATATAAGCGTGATGGTCAGGTGTCCACAAACGTATGGCCATATAATGTGTGAGTAATATAATACTTAGAGCAGTTTAGTAGTTAAAGGAGCAGAGCTGTAGGATTCATGGGCTTAAGTGTTTCGGTAAACTGCAATGTTTGGACACACTATGCCTCAGTCAAATGTCCATCAGTGAACAGTTAACCAAAGGAAACAAAATTAGACATCATGTCATAACTATAATGAATTTCCAGACTAGACATTGAACTTTTTTGTATGCTTAGAAAATGACATCACCTAATAGCACTTCCCATGTTACCTAAATTAAGATGGGTTCTCTATTGAGTCTGGTTTCTCTCAAGGTTTCTTTCAGGGAGTTATAATCCATATCTTATATTTCTGTGGGACAATGTCTACTGTTAAAGTGCTATACAATAAAACTGAATTGATACATTTCTCATGGCTCCAGTAGCATGAGGACTCGATCGTTCATAAATCTATATTAATAACAATCTAAGTAACTAGCATGTGTTGGGGTAAATGGTATTAGGCACATTTTGACCTAGTTAATTGGATCAACCAAACCATCATGCCATGTTTCACATTCCAGCCAAATCCTAATGGATAAAACTGAAGTCTATTACTTTCCACCTCATTAAGATAAACGTCACATGAAACGAGGAACTGTGATGCCCCAGGGTTCCTGCCCTTGGCATGTAGGGAGAAAAAAAAAAAAGAGACAGATTTAAACTTTCCTAAGCAACTTTTTCCAATCCTTTTCCAGACCTGCACAAGGAGCTATTTATTGTTTCACTTGGGTGTCTTTACAGTCCTGAATGTCGCTTGTTAGTAACGAGTGTGTGAACGAATGGGTGAGGCGGGGTGAGCAATTCTGCAGGACTGCAGTAACAGAGGGAGAGAGAAGGAGGGATGGAGGGAGAGAGATAAGGAGCAGCTTTGCAGGCTGACAGCTTGCACATAATTGAGCTGGGTGTACTCTAAGTGTGCGTGTGTTTACAGATCCTCTTCTCTCGCTCTCTCTCCATTCTCAGTCGTTTGTTTCATGACTGACCACCTGTCGTCATCATCGTCATCCCCCCCACACACACACGTACACAAAATCTTACAAGTGCATTGTTAATCCTCAGATAAAAGGAATATGAAAAGTTTGTGTACTATACTTCCTGTTAGCCCAACAACCTGATTTCACCCAGTAACCACACAGGCTGCTAATGAGGTTACCACGACAACCAACAGCACGTCTAAAGCATGGCGTGAATGCGGAATAGCGTGCATTCCCCTCCAAATGACTGTACGCGCATTTGTCGATCAAGGAAGCCAAATAATGAGTCAGAGGCTGAGTGATAAACGAATAGCTGAAGCCAGAGAGAATCTGATCAGCGTCGCTGCTTTAAACACACTGACACGCTGTCTGAAATGTGTCCAAGTCAACGTTGATACCACCGCTCTGCTCAATGCGGGGGTTCCACACACACACTTCCTGTCACTCTCCTCTATTTATCTCCCTCTCCAGCACTGTCTGTCTGTCTCTCTTGCTTTAATACCTTTGATCTCTCTCTACCTTCCTCATTCTTTCTATCTGTTACTTCTTTTTTACTTTCTCTCTCTCTCTCTCTCTCTCTGTTTCTCTTTACCTCTCAACCACTCTTTCATTGTCTCTTACTAGGTCATCATCTTAAGGTTTCTTTCTTCACCACTTTGTTTTCACTCTCCTTTATCTGTTTACATCTCTCTCTACCACTCAGCATGTTACTTTCGGAATACTTTTGGTTTAATCTAAAGATCGCAAAAATATTATCTTAACCTAAAGGCAACTTTACTAGAATAAGGAAAAGGGCTCAAAAACATGACAAACAGCACTGAGGATGTACATTATATCGCAGTGTAACTCATCTGAGTCCTGGTAAAGCCCACTATGCCTTACTGTAATACTTATTATATATTAATTGATTATTCAGAGAAAAATAAATAAATCATTGATGAAACCAAAAGCGGAGCCGCTGGAATAAGTTTTCAGTCCCCAAAAAGTCTACAAAGATGACCAGCTGAAGCGACTGTGAGAGCAGAAGCTCCTGTCTGGCTGTGACTTCACCAGGAACAGGCAGGTGGCAAGCAAAAATATACAAGACTAGATTCATTGCACAGCACAGCAACAGATACATGACATCCAACACTGCGCTTAAACAGGAAAAGGATGTTGAGTCACACTGGGCAGGCAGTTTAGTTATTACTAAATAATGCTGCACCATGTGTGTGTGAGTAAGATAGAAAGTGAGTGAAAGAAAGAAAAAAAACAAAAAAACAAAAGCTCTCCTGTCTGACCAAAACAAACTACTGTTACTTCCACCCTGATCCTGGCCTCAGCAATCAATCTCCCTCTCTCTCTCTCTCTCCTCCCCCCCCATCTCGGTGTCTCTCTCCGAGTTTTCCCATCATGTCATGGGAACTGGTCTTAGAGGGTCTCAGCTGTAAATGAGAAATGTAGCAGCAGATGACTGTTTGTGTGTGTGTGTGTGTGTGTGTGTGTGTGTGTGTGTGTGTGTGTGTGTGTGTGTGCGCGCTCAGTATTTCCCCCCTCAATATCCACTTCCAGTCCTCAGTATTACACACCTGCTGTCTACAAGTTGAAGGATTCACACATACACATCAAACCACCTACATAAAGTTAATGAGTCCATGCAGTGATAAACACCATACTCTGGGAGGCAACAGAATTATTCTGAGAAATGTCACACACAGAGCCACTGGTGTGTGTGTGTACAATTTTGATATAGGACGTGAAGCCTAATTTAGGAAGCGCTAGCAATGTTATATTAATAAATATTAGAATATTTACGGCTTGCTAGCAAAGTGTTAGTCAGGCTATCATGTAGGCTATAATCAGCGTGTGTGAGCAGGGTAGAGTTGCAGCAAAGTGGAGAGGGGAAGGAGGCGTGGCCAGACAACCAACAACCAGAAAAATTACCGGAAGCTGCTTACAAGTTGCTTGTAGTTGGTAGACACTGGTATTTTTATTACCCATTGAGCGGCTAAGGAACGCTTGCAGAACTAAAGCCAGGAATGTGAATAAGCCTGATAAATCTACATTAGAGGTACTTTACTGAATTCTCAAAGAGTAAAGTCGCTCTGAGAAACAATACCTTTTTTTAATTTAAAGCCTCTTGTCCACATTTTTACCAGCAAAGCTTTATCTGCTCGGCAGGGACAGATGAGGGACAGACCATGATACATTAAAGAAAGACATTTTGTCTGAAGTAATCAAGCCCCATTTTTAGACATGAAAGTGGTCTGACCATTAATCATACACTCTAAAGCCACACTAGAACACGCTTCCTGATACCGGCTTCACACGACGATACTGGCATGCTGGGCATCTGCAACATTTTTAGATTTTTACAGTGTGACTTACATCATGCGCAGCACACAGATGTTGATGTTCTCACACGTTTCAGACCGCGGTCAGATCAAAAACCTTTACGCACATGCATACAGTGGTTTATAAATGCACTTCGAGTGGCTATGCTACAGACATACAGACAAGCTTAACTTAGACTGGGGACAGATGAAATGACTTATTTTATATTAAATGTAAACTGCATATATAAATACATACGTTCGCTTTATATGATGGTCTCATCCCTTGATGCATTCCTTGTGAAAGTAGTAGGATAAGCAACTCAGATATACCTAATCGTGCGTGTTCTCTTTCGGCCCCTGCTCAGAACCTCATAAGCTCAGGTTTTGACTCTATAGTATAGTTATAGAAAGGTAATGATTTTTAATCACACTATGTGGTGTCACTCAAATGAGAAAAGATTCCCTGTTAAGTCTGGTTCCTGTCAAGCTTTTCCCTCCTGTCGTCTTTGAGTGTTTTGCTTTGCGACCGTCACCATTGGCTTGTTCATTAGAGATACAGTTAAACATTAAAAATGTATATGTAGAAATGATAAACCTGCTTCGTCACAATGTTACAAGCGCTTTACAAATAAAAAGTATTGAATTAAACTAAAGTGAAGTGAGAGAGCGCCAACAATGCAAATGAGTCAGAGTGAAAGTCATTACTACACTACCAAGCAAAAACTAGATTTAGGTGTGGTGGACGTTAGCCTTTTTTTTTTTTTTTTTTTTGCTGAACATGTAAAGCATTTATTCGTTCTGTAATCTAATGGGAAGCTAGTAAATACTATACAGGTGATGTGTCCTCACTGTTGAAATGACATCCTGTTATTGAACTTGTGATAGATGGACAGTAAAAATGGAGACATGTTTATGTGTTGTTCTGCTTTTTTTCCAACCTTCATTATATCATGTATAGATATCACAAGTTTATAACTGGGATCTTCAGATCAAATACTATAGATGTCTGTTTCTACCTGGTCTAAAACAGCTCTTTCCACATGCTCAGTTTCAGTGCCTGTTGCTTTAAAAGACAGTGTATTATGGCTCAATCTGCCTCTCCTTTGCTATGGGGGTTGCCTATAGGCATTTTACATAATACTGCTTTGACAGCTGGGGGCGAGGTCAACCCCAATGTTCGACATGTCTGCCACTTTGGGTGCCTAAACATGCATTTTTTTGGCTAGATAAAAAGCTCTAATGTTTACATTTCTCAGCCATTTTATATTCAGGTGTTTCTGATCTACATGGAGGACAGAAAATTGTCTCCAAATACTTTAAATCTTGATAGGCTTGATAGTTAGTCTAGAGGAGTGTGTTTTGTGTCTTACATAAAGTGCATTACTTACATTTAAAGTACATGTAGGTTATAAGTATTTGTGAGAACCTGTGTTGAACCTCTGACCCAGGTTGCAAGTCAGACACAAATTTTACAGAATACACTATAACAGGTTTCTGCCAACTGTAACTGAGACGTTATAATAAAAAAAGTTTATCCACTAGCTGTCCTGTCCTCTGAGACAGTGAACCCATGTAGCAATGTTTATTGATCTGTTCACCCGACAACATGATAACTTAAGGGGCGTCTGTGGGTCACCACAAATAAACAAAATTAAAAAAAAATGGTTTCTCAAGTGTATTTCTTATGCTGTGAGTGGCGATACTTATTTAGTAGATGGAGATATTTATACCGAGGTGTAGTATTATTCTAATACCACACCTCTGTCTGAATGTAAAGAGAGGAGCCAAATCTGACCAGCTTGTTGACTCCAATGTTTTGTCTAGGCAGCTCACACAGAATCAACTGGGTTATCTTAAGTCACAGTCTGTGGGTTGGTCGACTCGTCAGAATAATACAGCTAAAGATCAGTAGCAGACTTCTTCTGGAATGAACATCTTCAAGTCTGTGGGTGTCACCTAACTGATGGTCACATTTTGCAGTATGTGTGTGTGTTCGTGTGTGTCACACTTGAATGGCAGTGCAGAGAAGCTGCAAGACTGAAAATATGCTTCCTTCCTTCAACTGTTACTGTCACCATATCCATCAGTTCTGTGAGCTCAGCCAAACAAAGACTACTTTTTATTTCCGTAAAAACCCACAAGAGTGCACGCACACACACGCACGCACACACACACACAACTTGTGAACACACTTAATATTCTGCAGCCATATGTTACTGAGACAAAGGCACTCTCATAAGGTTGAGCTCGCATATCTATACACACAGTGCACTCATACACACGCTGTATGTGAGTGTGTGTGGGCGTGTGTGTGTGTGTAGATTCTACTGTCAACATTCGGACTTTGCAAAGGTCACACAGAAAGCTGTTAAACAGAATTTGATTCAGTCAGCTGAGTGTCTACAGACACTGCACACACAGGCGTGCACGACACACACTTGGGAACAGAAGCTCTCGCACTGTGAAACACTTGAAAGTGTAATCACGGGGTGTCATGTGGTTATATTCTCACCGGTCAGGTTCGGCTACAGCGTTCCACCTGCTGTGAGGTAGAAGATGCATCTTTATGATACAACATAAAAGACGAGTCACTTTACTACATAAAAACAAGTGTAAACCCACCCCCACCTTCACCTCCCTCTCTTTCTCTTTCTCTCTCTCTCTCTCTCTCACTCTCTCTCTCGAACAGAACTGAATGAGGTTAAGGAACCGGTATTGTGACCTAAGGGTTGCCAGTTTGATCCTCTGTACCGACAGGACATGACTAAAGTCCCCTAGAGCACGTCATCTAACCACGCTGCAAGCCTGGATAGCGTAGGACACCGCTCCGGGCAAGTGTACTCACAGCCCCTAGAATGTGTGTGAGTGTGTTTAGTGTGTTTCACTGCATGGATGGGTTAAATGCGAAGAACAAATTCTTCTGTGTGCAAGCACAACGGTCAATAAGTGGTTCACCTTTACTGTCAAGCAAGGCAAAGCATTGAAACATCAGAACAATGCAAAGATGATGTACAGGAAGTTGAATTATTTAAACAGGAAACAGTTTTTAAACTAGAGTGTTTTTAAAATCTCCGTCTTTTGTGTGTGTGAGTGTGCAGCAAAAACTAATGCTGTCAGTTGTACCCTCTTACCCATCATCCGCTTCTGTGCTCCCTAGAGTGTGTGTTCTCAAGAGTGTGTGTGTTTTACTGCACTATTGAGTTAAATGTGGAGGTCAGATGACTCCATGTGTAAGCCCAGTAGGTCAATCGCTTTACGTTCACTTTTAGAAGAGCTCAAACTGTGAAAGAAATAACGATAAATACGCTTAGGCAGACCAGAACTGTTTTGGCAGGTGGTGTTAATGTTACGACACAAATAGGCGAAAAACAGAGATTTAAAAAAACAGCGTTAATAATGATTGCGGCACTATTCGGCTGTAATAAGGTTTAGACATGAGAAGCTTCTGTTGAAAAATAATTAGTCTAGAGAGCTCTTCTAAACGGTCATTAGCAGTACTGAGGGGACCATTAGCTTGTGGTTTGCCACTTTACACAAATTCTTGTTGATCTATTGGGTAATTGTGCACACTGACGTTGAGAGAGGGTCATATTGGTGAACTCTACAAGCGCTCAGTAACTTCTTTGCTTAATCGTCAGGGTGGAACATCAGCAGACAGATTTCCCCGACCTTCTGACCTGGGCTGATTCTAACAGCGCTGTGGGTTTTTTTTTAGCATCATCCGGAGCATATGGGCAATTACCACACTGTCATTACAACATGAGAGGAAAAGCCCTGGATGTCTGGGAAGTCGAGAAACATTTATAAAAACACACACTGATCAGCCTTAGCATTAACACCACCACCTGCCTGAACAGCTGCCACAACAGCTCGCAACAAGACCTCTGAAGATTGCCCTGTGGTATCTGGAACCAACACGTTAACAGCACATCCTTCTGTGGATCTCTTCCGGGATCAGACAAGATCTTCATCCCCTACACCCATCAGTGAGCCTTGGGTGTCCATGACCCTGTTACTAGTTCACCGGTTGCCCTTCTTGGACCACTTTTGTTAGGTACTGAATCACCGTACACCAGGAACACCCTACAAGACCTGCTGTTTGGAAGAGGATCTGTCCAAGTCGCCTTGACATTACAATCTGGCCCTTGTCAAAGTCACTCAGATCAGATTATCTTGTTACAAGGGCACCTGTCACAGGGTTGGATGTGTTAAGCAGCAAGTAAACAATCAGTTCTTGAAGTTAACATGTTGAAGGCAGGACAAATGGGCAAGTGGAAGAATCTGAGTGAGGGCTGAATTGTGATTGTTAGACGACTAAAAAAACGGCAACAGGGTCATGGACACCCGAGTAGTGTATGAAGGCTAGTTCAGTGTGGTCTGATCCAAGATATTGCAAAACACCTTCGGAGGTCTTGGCAGGCAGCTGTTTTAGCAGGTGGTGTTAATGTTAAGGATGTTATGGTAATCGGTGTAAATTAAACATTTTCATAAACTATTTAGTCAAATATGTATGTAAATGAATGAATTCTTTCCTGTCCCGTGTTGATCAGATTGAGTTTAGGGTTAGACAAGAGGGCAGATAGCAGCCTTTACACCCTGCTACAGTCTATAAAAAAAAAAAAAGACACAGTGGCAGTCTTCACATGTCCTGAAGGAAGAACGTATTGGATTTTTCTGTTTTAAGATACAGGACAACTACGTAGCAGGGGGAATTCACAAAGACAATATTGGGAGAAGAAATACAACTGACTTTAAAGTAAACATGTGAAGGTGTTCATTCTTGTCCACGGTAACAGCACATACTCTGTAGAGACAATGGACAGAATTGAACTCCGTTTACTGTCTGTGTTATGATTCACATGGTCTCTGTGTGTTTGTGGTGGTTTCTTCTGAGCTTCTTGGCCATCCTCCAGCCTCTTAAAAACATATCATTAAGCAGAATGGCTATGCTACATTGCTCCTAGGTGTCAAAGTGTGTGTATAGAGCCCTGCAATGGACCGACATCCCACCCAAGGTGTAGTCCCACCTCACACACTGGGCTTCTAATCAGAAGGTTGTAAGTTTAAATCCAACATTCACCAGGCTGCCACTGCTGGGCCCTCAAGTAAGGCTCCTAACACTCAACTGCTCAGTTGTATAACGAAATATACAGCATATGTAAGTCAGCTGGAATCATGTGTGTAAAAACAAATCTCTATTATGTTAGCTAGCAATTAAAAATACTGAAAACTCTGAACAAAAAGATGACAGGGGATCTTCAGTGTGACCAGGTTACACAACTCGGAGGAAAACAAATCTATTAATGATGTGAAAATTCGTATTTCAGTATCAGGTACATGACGTCCAGTCATTACCTGAACTGATATAGGCTGCTACACAATGCCATAATTGCCCGTCAATGTTTTAGCATCTCAGGGCCATCACACGTCAACAACATTCAACAATCAATATCAGGATTTGTTTTTGGCCATCATAAAGACAGATCTTTAAGTAAGTGAAGATCCGGCGAGCAATGCTACATTAAAGGGACCAAAACGTTCCATTGGAACTATGAGGTCGTGAATACTGTTCAGAGTGCATGTGTTTAATGAGTCTAATTTATTTTTCTCAAAATGTTTTTTTTTTTTTTTTTTTAGATAATGAGTATAAGCAGACAAACAACAGCACTGGTGCTGCTAATGTGGGAGAGTGCACACATGTACACGCATACACAAACACACGTACGCACATGCGCACAAACACACACACATACACAGAGAGAGAAAGAGAGAGAGAGAGACAGAGAGAGAGACAGAGAGGGAGACAGAGAGGGAGACAGAGAGGGAGACAGAGAGGGAGACAGAGAGGGAGACAGAGAGGGAGACAGAGTTCACCTGCTGCACTGTGTAGGACATCAGCAGATTAGTGGTAATCATACATTGGGAAATGTGAGAGTCAAACTGCATGACTGACAAGCTAATCCTGGCTAATCTACTAACCCCCCCACCCCAGTACACACAACAATGCCCAACACACACAGACACACACACACACACACACACAAACAAACACAGGTGATGTCCTCATTTATACAGATTGCTAGTAGTTCTTAGACAGAAAACAAGGCACCAGGCATGTCCCGCTCTCTCTCTCTCTCACACACACACACACACACACACACCATCCACATTTATACACATTACTCTAGCAGTTCTTAGACAGAAACCAAGACATCTGGAAATCTCTCCCTCTCTCTCACACACACACACACACACACACACACACACACACACACACACACACACACACACACAGACACACACACACACAC
>JAOVVF010056539.1:5266-16842 GCA_028565595.1 Duopalatinus emarginatus
TGATGGAAGTTGGGTGCTGTGGAGGTGTCTTTGCACTAGGCAGTGGTGCTAATTGGCAATACTTCATTACAGCGCCTGTGCTAAATTAAAGCTAACAGCTGCGTGGTCTGCTTAGGACAATGCCTGGACCACAGTGGCTCAATTTCAGGTAAGGGTGGAATAACATCACAAATGATGGAAGTTGCATTATAACAACCAAGATATTGTAGTTAAAGTCAACCACTACTGCTCGTTTACTTACTGTGTATACAAACACACCACAGTTTTGCGAGTCTTTTGGATACCACTGCTGCAGGTATTGTATGTCCCACTCAACAAGGTTCCATGTCTCCTGAAAGACCTGTCTGTATATGAAAAGAAATTAGTGGAACTTTTTACCAAACATAAAATGAGTTAAACGTTTTATTTAAACATGCATTTGGATGAATTTATAGTTTTAACTCTTAAGAGTAGTAGCAATTTATTTACAACAAAAACACAGATTTTTATTTCTCTAATTAAAGAAAATGTTAAGTATCTAGCACTGATATTTCTTGTTTGTGTAAATTGGAACATACCTACTCATTGTAGATAGCACAGGCATGGGAAAGGTTGCTATGACATGTTTCTGACCTGAAGTACCCATGTTGAGATGAAAATAAAACTTAGGTGACCCCTGCTGGTGTAACTCATAAATGTTGTGTGGTAAAATGATGTGTAAAATAGATCTTTGGTGGAACTTGTGTGACCCCTGCTGATGAAATCTATAAATGATTTTTTGGGGAAAAGGAGGGGCTATTGCATGTATAAAAGACATTGTCCGATATCCTGTAATATTGGTGGCCCGTACCACGGGGACTTCGGCACCTGACGGCGTTGTCGGCACCAGAGTTGAAGGGTGGAGCATCTACTGTCAGTCGAGTTTGAAACTCCACTACGCACACAAAATAGAGGTAAGCAGAAGCCTATTTCTTAAATCCTGCAATGTGGAGAATTTCAGCTTTGGCATACAGTGGCATGTGACATCTCCTAAGGACAGATATATGCATATGTATATATCACACTGAGTGTTGGAAAGGAGGAAGATGTATTTAAAATATAGAACTTTATAAAAAGGAGTAACAATTAGAAAACCCATAAAAAATAAACTGAGAATTACTACAGTAATTTATTTACAGATAAAACAGTAAATGCAAGGTAGAGAGACTGGCATATGAGAAATGAAAATGATAATTATAGTGCTGCAAAGCAAATATTATAATTAAAAAAAATAAATATGTTGCCATCAACAAAAGCCACTGTTTGGCCATTACAATGGTAACCGCGCTATACCTGTGATGTCACAGGCAGGCAACGTCTCATCCAATGAGACGCTCTATAGCTGTGACATCACAGAAGGGCAAAGTCTGATTGGCACAGAGCGCAACACTTTCTCAGTTTCTTCAGGAACCGCACTCTCTAGTTGTTACTTGTAATCAATTAACAATTACAACTGTAACAGTGATCTGTACATATGTAAAAGATGAGATAATGATGAAATGCCAGAAAACAGCCACCCAGTGTAGAGAACTTAAGGTGTATGTCAGAATCAAAGATAGAATTGGGAGAAAAGTTTGGCTTCAAACTTTAATGTTAAATGAAGATCTGAACATACTGTTACCTTGTCACTATCAAGAGCCACCAACCAAAACAGCTACTACATTGGAACATATTGTTGCATATGGATTGGAATGAACAAACTGAATTTATCCCCAGATCTATTCCCAGGCATGTAAGTGTAGGAACTTATGTTTTGGGAGTAATACAGTGACCAGGACAATATATAGACCTGGTAGCCAAATAAAAGTCTTTCCAGGTGACCTCAGCTTGCAGTCACATAGTAAGGCAACAACTATGTGCTAGGTGACATCAGGCCATTTGTTTGTAGTAAATGAACGTGATCTATTGTACAAAATGCTACAATCTAACCCCAAATTGGGTTCAATCATGGTGTACAGCAGGACTACCGGTCCACGGGAAGGTATAGCTAGTGTACAGTATGTTTATATGGGCCCAAGAATTATTAAAGTGGTCAAAAAAGAACTACTATAAAATTTTACCCCTAAATTAAAGACTGGAAATGTAAGTGTGGAGTGTGCTTGGTGAACAGACCTTATTTTGAGAAGTAAATATGTTTAAAATTATACAAATATTTTTAAGGTGATGGAATTGCACCTATTAATGCATCTGTCTTAGCAGGCACTGAGATTTCCAGATCTGTAATCCAGTAGGGGCAGGGAGAGAGTGAAACAAGCCCCACCGTACAGGGAGACAGGAGCCATCTTAGACATGCCCCGCAGAGAAATAGGAGCAACCTACAGTTTCATAAGGGTTTCGGCCCTTGACCTAATGCAAATTAATGGAGTTGCTTATAATGCAGAACTGAGTTGCTGTATGAGAAGATGAAGCAAGATGACAAAGAAGTCAATTAACCAATGGCCTCTAATTAGATCATTTAATAAAGAACTTTGTCAATCAGTGGAAAAATTAGAAGAGAAAGCGCCAGTAAAACAGCATCAGCTAACAGATAAACACAGAAGACTAGTTATACTGCAGCCTAACAGCCCAAGCCATCCAAATGGAAAGGAAGGAACATACATATAAACAAAAGAAGAAGAACTATTAAAGGCAGAGACTAAGATATTAAAGAAGAGAAGCATAAAGTACAAAATATGGACCAAACTCACAAGAAGAACCTACTCCACCACTATACATCTCAGACCAAAAAACAAAACCAGGACTTTATCCAGTGCTGGTAACTAATGAATGGGCAGAAGCAGAGATGATGATGAAAGGATCAATGTGGTTTAAAGCAGGAGCATGATGGAAGAGATGAGATAAAAACAAACCGCTCTTGTGGAGAAAGAACACCAAGACATGATCCTAACAGCAGTGGATTAACCTCACCCTGTGGACTGCCACAAAATACAGAGAGCATGTTTAGTCCACAACCTTCTACCAACCCATTGATTGATCAAAACAAAAACAAAACCTATTGGACCCACACAGGAACAAACTGTGGGATGCAATTAGAAATGAATTTCCATGATTAGAAATAAATTAGAAACAAATCATAATGAGACCATATGAAAACTTTTCCAGATGATGTTCAAGAAAAGTCTACCCAAGGAGGTTCTAGATGCCTTAGATGAGGTTGTGGGACTGAGTAATATGGCTGGCAGGTCTTCAAAGATCATGTGATACACCAGTGGAAAGACACAGGAAAAGGAGGGAGAAAGAAAAGGAGAATGCAGAGAGATTAACTTCAAAAAGCTTAGTTAACTGAATTAAAGACAAGAAAAAATAGATTCAGTTAATCAAGCACCAGTGATTGTGCAAGATCAAACAAACAAGCCAAAATCGAATTAACCCAGTACTCAAGCTGTAATAACACAACCAGCTTGCGGTGGTCACTTCACAAAATACACAAACGCTGCAAATTAACACCAATGATGACACCCATGATGCAGCCAATAAATCTGTTTTTTGGAGGGCTCATGAGAGGAAGAGAAAGAGGACAAGGAAGAGGACGAGGTGGTATGCAGATGCAAAGACCAATGGATCTGCTCCAACCCAATGTTCCACTACCACTGGGAAATCAACAAATACAACAACAGCTACCTGGACAACAATATCAGCAGCAATATCAGCAGAACCAGTTCCAGCAGAACCCATATCAACAGTACAAATCCTATCAACAGGCCCAACAGTATCCGACGCAACCACCATGAGTTATAACTGTCCACAGTCAGGAGTGGCAGTGCAGAATATGTCATGAAGGTGCCCAGAGAACCCAAGGGGGGAGCACTTGCAGTTGGTAACTTCCACCTCACCTGAGAGCCAATCAATGGTCAGCAGCAACTACCTTTCCTGGTTGATACAGGAGCTACCCATTCAGTAATCGACCCTGAAGGGGCACACCTCCACCTGTCCAATAAAAAGATCAGAACACAAGGGTTCTCTGGGAAAACACAAACATTAATATTCACAGAACCACTAGAGCTGACCACTGACACACAGAATATCAAAATGCCTATACTATATTCAGAATCTACTCCAATCAACTTGCTAGGAAGAGGTGCACTGTGCAAACTGAATGTGGATATTAAATGTACACCAGATGGAGTGCTGGTGGACTTTCCAGTGTAGGCGTGGCAAATGCTTATGACTACAGTCAACAAAGAACAACATCTCCCTCAACCGACAGTGTATTGGCTCAAATTAATGGAGACGCATCTCACCAATAACAACAATTTGTGGAAACTCTGGATACAAGCTGTCCATCCAGAAATGAAAGATGCAACAGATGAATTGCACTGTACCCTATTATATGATCAAAATGATGTTCATACGGAATATGACGCTGCTTAGATGGAATGTATGGAAGGAAGATCAATCTAACTGACAACAGGAGATATGATTATAGGACCACAAGGTCAACACCACTACACCCAACCACTACACACTGGTGCACAGTTCCACAAGCCATTCCACACGTTTCCTTGATGGTCTCCAAAAACTATGACCCAGAGGTTTTGGGTCCAATGATGAAAGCAGGTAAAGACATAAACTGGATAAAAACGGACAACAAGCGCATTCATAAATCACCAAATGGTACTTACTACAGAATTGTAATGAAGTCAGTGGATAGAACTACCGGCAAAAGAGTGTTTGTGGACAGAGTCAGAGCTTCCACACAATAGTTCTAACACCAGAACAGGAAGTGTTACTACAACAAGCTCCCAACAAACTCTGGACACAACATCACACTGACGTGGGTTTGGTAAAGCCAGCAGGAGAAGTCCAAATCCGATTGAAAGCAAATGTGAAACTTTCTAATTAAAGGCAATATCCTCTCAGTGTGGCTGCATATCAGGGAAATAAACCAACCACTGAAGAACTTTTGAAAGATGGCATTCTAAATAAAATGCAAAGTCTGTGTAATACGCCAATTTTGCCTGTAAAGAAACCTAACTCAAACAAATGACGACTGGTGCATGACTCTGTGCTGTCAACACAATAGTCGAGGCTGAGACCCCAGTGGTGCCAGACCCACACACATTGCTCTCCAACATACAGCCGGATACAAAATTTTACACAACTGTCGATTTGTGCAGTGCATTTTTTAGTGTTCCAATAAATGGACAGTCAAGGTATTTATTTGCCTTTATGTATAGGGGAAAAGCAATATACCTACTTGATCTGTTCACCAACCATGCTCCTCACACATTACTAACATAAATTTTTTTTGTTCCGAAAATACCAGAGGAACTGGTTATGATGTTATTTTATCAGTAAACAATTCACAGATGTACCAAAGTTAACTAGCAGAGGGGTTGATAGCTCTTGATGAGGTTACACGTTATGACTATGAGCTCTTAACAACAAAAGACAACGCAGATCAAGAGCTGCAAGAGGTTTTGCCTGCAGGCTATGTTTATGTGAGAACATTCAGAAGAGGCTGGCAAGAACCAAGGCCTGAAGGACCTCCCAAAATTATTCTAGCTACACCAGCAGCGGTTAGAAGTGAGAGACAACGTATGTGGTACCATTTAAATAAGTGTTTCAAAGCTCCAGATTTGTTAAGACAGAGGGTTCCTCAGACCAATCTACTTGAGACTGTCCAGCCATCTGAAATACCACCTGTAATTGATAATCACACGAGGATATAGTTATTGGGAATTCTGGTTCATGTAAAACTAAAGTAGAATTGATTTTAAACTATACCCAGATTCAAATTATCTATCACTACGAGTAACACCAGCTGTGGACACAATTAAAGGTTTGTGACATCAAGTCACAAAAGGGGGGCATGATGGAATAAATAAATACTAATAGAATATTGATGAAGATTTTCTTCTAAGCTCTAACAAGGGCATTAAAAGAGCAGGGTGATGTCATGAGCACTGAGAAAAAACACGGAATCATTATCCCACAATACTGCAGTTGCCAGTAGCTGAGGGAGAAGTTTCGATTTGGGAGGTTAAAGAGGATCCTGGTACAAAGATAAAAACATAGGAAAACAGTAGATAAAGAACGATGGTTTAAATAAATTTAATGAGAGAACCTATTAAATCTTCTCCTGTTTACTTATTGTAGATAGCAGAAGCACTGGAGAGGTTACCCTGGCATGTTTCTGACCTGAAGTACCCATGTTGAGACGAAAATGAAACTTTGATAGAACTTGGGCGACCCCCGCTGGTGTAACTCAGAAATAGCGTGTGGTAAAATGAGGTCGTAAATAGGTCTTTGGTGGAACTTGGGTGACCCCTGCCGGTAAAATTAATGAGTGATTTTTTTTAGGTAACAGGAGGGGCTATTTTGTGCCTAATGCCAAATTTAAATATATCTAAACTCTGACTTAGGCTGTATTTCTCCATAATTTCAGAAAAGGACATCAACATACCATCTAAAAACAGACGTCTGTGTAATTTCATGTTTAAACCAATGTAGAAGCCCTTAATTATGAAGCTAAGGAGGAGACTCTGGGTTTAGCTCAACTGTAGAAGATACTGTAACATCTTCCCAGGCCAGCAGTGTCTTAAAGACAACAAAAGAAACATATAGAATTATTAGAAACATTATTCATTTTGTCTACATTATGTAGGAATAAAACCCTATACTAAACATCAAATCATGCAGATACAGTAGCCACGAGTATGTGTGTGGCCTGATTCCTGGCATAATTCCCTGCCTGAACAACTGTCCTAATCCTTTAACACAGACCACGCAACGGAAAAGAAACCAGACCAAGGAAATCTCTCTAACCGAAAAACAACTCCATATATGATATGGTATGTTCTGCATTTCTGCACATTAAGGTGTTGCATATACACCATTCTGATTTGTTATCATGTTCTTTTCCATATCATATATGATATTGTTTTCCTGTTCAAGAGACTTCCTTTGTGTGGTTTCTCTTCCTTTGTGTTATGCAGTAAAATTTTCTAACACTAGAAATTATAATAAAAGTGAAAATGTTCAGTGAAGTGGAGATTTTATTGTCATTTATCTAAATAAAACTAGAATTACTTGACTGACCAAATATACAACGGATGTATGTGAGGCTGTGTAATAATAATAATAATAATAATAATAATAATAATAATAATAATTGAGAATAAATTTATTTATTTAAGTTGTGTCTAAAGAGAATACTACTTTTATGTGTATAAACAATAAATACATACATAATTACAAATGCATAAAAGACAATAAAAAAATATTAAAAACACTGCATCTTAACCCAGTCAACACTCTATTATAACATATCCCAGAATTCCTGGTAGCCTCATAAAATAACTGCCCCCTAGTGGCGATTGTAATGATCTGGCTGGCCTGATGACTATGCTAAAATATTTGCAGTTTGTGAAATAAGTTGTAGACATACCACAGAGCTGTCTGTGTTATTAAGTTTTGGTATGTTATTAAAACCATTCTCATGGTTCAATTGAAGTTTTTTTTTTTTTTTTCAGAATACTGCTGAAAGGTCTAGTCCTTTTGATCTAACATCTGTACACAATGGCTAGTAAAGTTTCTGACACAAAGGCAACACTGGAGGCCTCAGGAATGTCCACTTTACAAAAAGCAACTGAAAAAGCATAAAATATTAAATGTCCCACTTCACATCGCTGTAACTGAAGAAACAGGTACAGGAAAGTCATCTTGAATCCATGCAATCAGAGGACTGGATGATGATGCTGAAGGTGCAGCTAAAACTGGAGCTGGAGATACTGAAACCACAACTAATCCAACACTTTACAAACATCTCAACATGCCAAACGTGATGTTTTGGGATCTGCCTGGAATTGAATCCCCACAGTTTAAAGCTAAGCAATACCTTAAAGCTGTGGAGTTCAACATGTATGATTTCTTCATTATTATCGCAAGTGAAAGATTCAAGGAGAATGGTCTGTGATTCCAGTATTCTATTGGCTTTCTTTACAAGGTGCTACTACTCATTTGGCCTTCATGATAAATCACATAAAAAAAACTTTCAGAACGAGTCAATAAACCACTGTTGGAGTATTTACCAAAATCAGGTCTGATATTGGCACTGAGCACAGGATCTTCTGTGAGATTGATGCTCTCCTCTTTAGTTGGACAATCATTAGTGGAGTATCTGTTCAGCCTACTGCCTGGTATATGAAATGCTCTAGCAGCTGGGATATCATTTGTTTTTACATTAAAACTTTTAAAGACTGGACTGAAAGAGCTTGAAAATGGCAGGGATAGAGTGAAGAGGACCCACTGACATGGACTGACTTTAGCTCAGGGCTGTTTGTAACCATTTTAGGGCCTATTAACCCCATGTCACATGTCACAGCAAAATCAAAACCCCTTTTGTACATTTTGTACTCCATTCATTTTTTGTCACATATTCTTTAAAATAATTAAATACAGCATACAACAGAAGTGAGTTCAGCCCTGTGCAATATTGTTTAAATGTCAAATAATACAAAATTGTATCACCTTATAGAAATTGCATCATTTCAAAGATGAACATTAGGGTATTTGCATTTATGTAAAATTAAAAAAAATACAGTTTGGATTTCAATTTTTACAATACTTTTGATACTTTTTGATGACAGACTCTATCCTCCTCAGCATGTACCACTGTTGCACTTTTTTTTTTCAGATGCTCTTTGCTGGAGGTTGTGTTATATGTTTCTTTTTAATATTCCCCAAAGGTAGTCTATTGGATCCAAGTCAGGTAACAATCATAGATTTCCCTTTTTTATCTTTTGGCATTGTGCTTTTGGTATGGTATTGGTGTGACTCTATAAGAATACTCACAGTGTTAAGGATAGGATAGAAGTGCAAACATGCAAACAGATAAACCAGAACATCCAAATCACAATAAAACATGGAACGTAACCTAAATAACCATCAGGGAAAACTACATAAAAATATATCACATCTAATATGCTGGGAACACATCACATGACTGGGGAGTAGTGGTAATGCCTCACATGACCCCTATGCTCAGTTGGGAACTCAAATCATTACATCTTTTGATCACTATAATTTTGAAATATTTCCATTCTGCCAATCTCCTTAAGACTGGAAACATCTTGTCAGCCAGTATTTCGGTTTATTAATGGTCATTTATAAATGTTATCCCCCATAACATGTTTTACACTCATGCAGGCCCATCACACTCCCACCTCCATGTTTCAGGACTATGCATTTACTGTGGCCAGGTTCACATCAAACATGTTGGACCCCATTAGAGCACAAAACTTTGCTAAAGAGCATGAAAAGAAGCCTAATAAATAATGGGAACACATTCTTCGGTCAGTTGAGACAAAGAAAAAATGTTTCCCTTAGCTGGTGTTAACCTGGCCAAGACTATCACAATCATTTTATATAGAACTTTTTTAAAAAAATAAAAAGGGAAGCATACTGGTAGACCAAGGAAGACATCAAAACATCATGGTAGACAACTTAAAGTAATATGTCTTGTAAAGTGAAAATGCACAACAAAACAAAACAAATGAGAAACATGTGGGTGGAAACTGAGGTCAAGGTCAAAAATGATTTATAGAAAAGCCAAACGAAAACCATCATTAACATCTAAACAGAAAAAGAAGAAGGTTACAGTGGACTAAAGAAAAGCATGATGGACTGTGGGTGACCAGACGAATAATTTTTCATGTGTTAATCTATTCCTTGGCCTACCAGTATGTTTCCCTTTTCATTTTTTTTAAGATGATGCATCTTGCCATTGGCCAAAGGATGTGAAAACTGTCCATCAAGAAAGACATATAATATACAATGGCATGGCCTACAAATAGTCTGGATCTCCATCCTGTTAAGAATCTCTGGTGAAAAAAGAAATTGGTCAATGACGAGGCTCCAATAGCAACAGCAATAAAAACATAATTGAGCTGACTTGATGAAGAATACTGTTTGTCATTAGTCAAGCCCATGCCTCAGAGAATTCAAGCTGTTATAAAAGCCAGATGTGCTGCAACAAAGCAATAATGGTGCTGTTTTCTATAATATTTTTTACAACTATAGACTACAACCATTATATTTCTTTTTTTGTGTGTGTTTTGATGCCAGAAGGTTGGCAAAACTATACTTTGTGTCGGGTTATTTTTTACAAAATTAAATCAAAATTTGATTACAAAACAAACAAAATTGGTGGTTTCATAATTATTGCCAAATATTATTTTATGTTTGTGTTTAGAAAATCATTTTTCTTCATCTATATTATTTATATATAATATAAATAAGGTCTCCAGTGATGTGATGGATATGTAGTGTATAATTTATTTGACAGAGTGATCTCAGAATTAAGTTTTGATATTTTATAAACACAATTGTGAAGGGTTCTTTCTATGTTTTCAATATCTAAAGAGAACAAACTCAAGTAGATTATATCTATTTTTTAGACTTTTTTCCAGTTATGTAGGATATTTTAGTATATAAAACCTCAAATGAATTAATGTTGAACTACAGACAAAAAAAAAAAAAAAAAAGATAGCCAAGATGTCATAATAGTGCCTCGGTCGACCACTAGATGTCGCTAATGCTTAGATTGCCATAAGTTTTTTTTTTTATCTGTGGCTTGCCATTTACCTTGTCTCTGACTTACCTGTGTCTCATTTGTCTCGTAATTACTGGTTCAATTTAGCCTACGTGTCAGTGTAATTAAACCCTGCCCTTGTGCCTGTACATACTCATATTTCCCTGTGTTACTTGTGCCCAAAGCCTTGCTTCTCTGTACCTTTTGGATTTTTAGTGAGTTTGTTATTTTTCTGGGAATAACAAAGTCACTAAAATCACAGCTTATGCCGATGACATCACAGTCTTTGTCAGAAACCAACATGAACTTGACATAATAACAGACATTTTCAAAACATAGAAAGAAAACATAGAAGAAATCTCAGATCCTAGAAAATCTTTTTTTTCATCTATATTATTTATATATACTATAAATAAGGTCTCCAGTGATGTGATGGATATGATGTGTATAATTTTTTTGACAGTTATCTTAGAATTAAGTTTTGATATTTTATAAACACAATAGTGAAGCGTTCTTTCTATTTTTTTCAATATCGAAAGAGAACAAACTCAAGTAGATTATATCTATTTTTTAAATGTATTTTCATAGCATTAAAATAGGATCAAAAGTTACAAAAAAAAGATTTTTCAATTACAAAATCTAATTTATAGGTTACAGATTTTAATTTTTGGTGTGGAGAACTTTAGTTATTTCCTTTTGCTGCGCGGGTTTCCTTTTTTGCTGTGCAAAACTTTTGGAACTATTTTTACGCTTTGGCGGGATCTAGACAGCTATTGGCTGTTGAAGTTAAACCCAGCCCACCCAGCCCATTCTATACGCCCCCAATCAACATGACTGCCGCGAGATGCATCCCCTTTCGGGAATTCATCATTCTTTCTGTTCACACAATGATGTTTTTAATCACAATATATATTAACTGTATAGGTCTCATGGATGTAATACTAATACAGGTAGATTTAAGAGGGGTAAAAAGGCATTAACCATAACTTTCTGTTTACACAAATATGTTCATTTGTTGTTCAGA
>JAOVVF010056588.1:0-16830 GCA_028565595.1 Duopalatinus emarginatus
ATGGGACCTGCAAAACCTAAATGTGTTGCTACCATTTGTGGTACTAATGGCTTATTTGTAGTCTGCTGACATTTATGAATTGTGTCTGAGCCTCTGGTTGTTGGTTAGGTCTAGGCTTGTTAGTCAGTGGTCATAGGGTTTGCATAGGCATAGCCACATACTTGAAACAGAGTACCTCTAAGCCAAAGTGTCCACCTCTACATTGTAAAAACAATAAGTCTGTACACAGCTCCATTTCAAGGAGATTAGGCCATAGGTGGTATGTTCTTAAATTCATGACGAGTCAGGCTGAGCATGGACCACTGTGTTCAGTCATTATTAAATGTTATTGTCCGGTGGAAGAGGAGCGCCAAAACAGAGCCCAAATACAAGTTAGCAGGTTCAGTGTCCCTGTTTTCTTTGATTAAAACTGATTTGAGACAGACATAAGAATGATCATAAAAAGGATCAGGTGAAAATTTAGTATTTCTTAATGTACATAAACTCGATAATCAAATAATTAAACCTTAAGAGACGTTTGATATTTTTCAGGTGGAGCTCCATGTGGTGGAATGTATGCTCAGTCACAAGGGGAATTTTTCAGTCCTGAATATCCCAGTAATTATCCCAATAATGCATACTGTATATGGAGGCTACAGAGTCCCCGTGGGCAGGTGGTTTCACTGAACTTCACATTTATTGAGTAAGAAACTATTTATTATCATTATTTATTAACATTACACCCCTTCATATGAATATGTAGTTATCCTGTTTTAATGCAAGTTTGGGATTTGAATTCTTATTATAATGAAAGTTGCATTGCACGTTTTGTTTCTGTATCCTTCTCTTTAGTTTGGAAAAAGACTGGGATGCAATTATTGTGTATGATGGTCCAACTGAGCAGGATCAACATTTGCACACAGTGACTGGAAATCAGACAGCCTCATTCATCTCCAGCAGCAGACATGTGACTGTCATTTTTTTCAGTGATAAGAGTAATAATCGGAAAGGCTTTCGAGCAGAATGGGCTTCTATAGGTATAGCTGTTGGTTTAATTTTCCGTTTTGAAAACTCTTCTGGCTGAAGCTTTTGACTTGCTATCCTGGTGCATTTCAGGGATATAATGAACACCTACTATTAGCGTCTGAACCTCTGCTTATATTTTTCACACTCTCAGAAAGTTTTAAAGTTTTACTTTTTTTTTCTCAGCATATAAGTCAACATCAAGCCCAAGCATTCAGTATTTTTGGCCAGGCTAAGTTGATTGTTGGTTAGGACTAGGCTTGTTAGTCACTGTTTAGGGGTGTGCATAGACATAGCCTCATGCTGGACATAGGGGACCTCTGAGCCAGAGGCTGTACCATCTACATGGTCAAAACAAAGACTTAGGTCAAACTAAGCATGGGGCACTACAATCAGTAAGTTTGCAGGCCAAAAGCAGCATATAGCCTGAAAAAAAAGAGTTGGCTATTGTCTATTCATTGAATACCTTCTGGTTTGTATATATATATATATATATAAAGCCTGTGGGTTTTTTTATTGTTTTAGATGGAGTTCCATGTGAGGAAAATCTGACTCAGCCACAAGGTGAACTTTTTAGTCCCAATTATCCCAATAATTATCCCAATGATGTGTATTGTGTATGGAAGCTACAGAGTCTCAGTGGGCAGGTGGTGTCACTAAACTTCACATTTGTTGAGTAAGATGTTTTATTATTTTAGTTGTTCATATAAATATGTAGTTATCCTGGTAGTTCGAGGTTAGTATGTCAACTATAACTGCAAGTTTTGTTTCTCCTTTGCTTTAGTTTGGAAATGAAATCAGATGAAATCTGTGTGTATGATGGTCCAACTGATCAGGATCAACTTTTGGGTATTGTGACTGGAAATCAGGGAACTTCATTCACCTCCAGCAGCAGATACATGACAGTTGTTTTCCGCAGTGATTCCTCACTGACACAACAAGGATTTCATGCCGAATGGAGATTCTTAGGTAACCAAATAATCAGACCTCTTTGCTGTTAAGAGAGTGTTCTTTTGCATTCAGAGTGAAAACAAAATGATGTTCCAGGAAGTTTGATATTTTCCAGGTGGAGCTCCATGTGGTGGAAATCTGACTCAGTCACAAGGGGAATTTTACAGCCCTGAATATCCCAATAATTATCCCAGTAATACAGATTGTGTGTGGAGGCTGCAGAGTCCTGGGCAGCAAGTGGTTTCATTAATCTTTACTTCTGTTGAGTAAGAAATTACTTAGCATTATTAAATTACATGGAGTCTGCAGATTTCAGTGGACTTGTGGTTTCACTAAATGAAGAAATTATTCATCATTTTTACATTACACCTCTTCACATAAATATGCAGTTTAATGCTAGTTAGCACGTTTATTATAATGTATGTTATATTGCAAGATTTGTTTCTCCTTTGTTCTAGTTTGGAAATGGAATCAGATGTAATCTGTGTGTATGATGGTCCAACGTACAAGGATCAACGCTTAGGTATCGTGACCGGAAATCAGACAAATTCATTCAGCTCCAGCAGCAGATACATGACAGTTTTTTTCCGCAGTGATTCCTCAGTGACTCGACAAGGGTTTCGTGCAGAATGGAGATTCTTAGGTAACCAAATAATTAAACCTCTTTGCTGCTAAGAGAGTGTTCTGTTGCATTTAGAGTACAAACTAAATGATATACACAGATGTTTGATATTTTTCAGGTGGAGCTCCATGTGGTGGAAATCTGACCCAGTCATATGGGGAATTTTTTAGCCCTAATTATCCCAATAATTATCCCAATAAAGCATATTGTGTGTGGACACTACAGAGTTCTGAACAGCAGGTGGTGTCATTAATCTTCACATTTGTTGAGTAAGAAATCCATTCCCTTCATTTTTCATTTGCTGAATCCTAAATAATACAAGTTAGTATTCCAACGTGATCTCATTTACTAAAATGCTAGTATAAGTTTATTTTTTATTGGTCTCTGTTTAGTTTGGAGTCACTCTGGGATTCTCTCGATGTGTATGATGGTCTGACTGATGAGGATCCACATTTGGGTGATGTGACTGAAAATCAGACAACTTCATTCATCTCCAGCAGCAGCCACATGACTGTCATATTTTCCAGTGATGAGAGCAAAAATCAAAAAGGCTTTCGAGCAGAATGGACTTTCATAGGTATTATTTGGTTTAAATGTTTTTCAAAAAGTTGTTATTTATAGTGAAAAACAAAACCAAATGAGCCAAGAGGGTAATGGTTAATTAATTACAATTATTGATGGGGGTGGTGTGTGTTTTATGTCCTGTTCTCTATTCCCAGTACTAGAAGAAAGTAGAGTAATGGCTCCTGGCTGATTTGCAGTCTGACAGTTATGCCTGTTGTGGATGTCTGTCTAGAGGGGCAGCCATGTCCTAGTGGTTAGGGAACCGGCCTCGTGAACCGAAGGTCCTTGGTTTGTTCCCTGCACAGAGCAAGACATGACTGAGGTGCCCTTGAGCAAGGCATCTAGGCGCCATGGTTTGGGGCTGCCCTCCACTTCATGCAAGTGTTCACTGGTGTGTGTGCTTCTGTACACAGATGGGTTAAATGCAGAGGTCACATTCACAGCACAGAACTCCTCCCGCATGGTGCAAGCTAGCTCCTCAGTGCCCCTGAACACGGTGCATCGTGGCATCGGCCAACTATCATGTGCCTCCGCCCATTCACGATAGCACCAACCAGTCCACTGCTACTTCTTGCTGGGTTCACCAGAGCCTGAAAATACGCACTCATGCAGAAATACCTCCAGTCCATGATGCGGGAATGGTGAACATTCCTCAACATCAATATGGGGAAGTGAACTGATCCGGGACGCTCCACACTTGCATCACGCACATGCATGTCCGCAGTTTGGTCGTGAATGTGTATAAACTCACACACAGGGGAAAAGGCATGATTGCAGGGAATTCTTTATTTAAACAAAATCACAAACATAAACCCTAAACAAAACTGAGCAATACATAAACAAGGAACCACAGGGTCCAAAGAGGGATAATCCACAACATAGGGTAAGAAAGTCTTTTACTTTTTTGTCCTTTAAACCACAACGTTCATGCAGCAGTGCTATGCTTAAATAGTCTGTTTAATCAGTTCAATACCTCTGGCAGGCTCACCAGTGAGGTCTGGCATCCCAGACCCACTCCACTCCAAGTTCATCTCACAAACCTAGTACTTATGTTCCACTGTACAAACTACATACACCACTCATTATACACACAATGTAAATCCACCTTGGCCTCCACAGTGGCTATATGCCAGCCTCACTGGCACCGTTAATGCATGCGAAGTGCCACCAGTTCTATGTAGGATTTACTCGATTTTTTGTCCTTAATCCACAACCACTGACTAGCCCTTTCAGCTACAACTGACAGTTCTTTTACAGCTGTCCTTAGCACACGGCCTTTAATTCCAAATTCAATTAGCAGAGACATAGTGGACTACAGCATGGTGGACTACAAAACCTCTAACCCCTATCTCTACTGGCCTAATACAGTATGTGCCTGCCACCCATGCTCTCTGACGATAGTAAACTATCATCCTGCTTTCTGAGTACAACACCATGTCATCTTTGAGTAAAGATCTTTATTTTTTAACCCAATATCTATATTTAAATGACAAAACCAACAAGTATAATTTCTTTGAAAAGCTTGAACATCTAATAATTTTATTTGTCCCATGTCATTGTCTGTAAAGTAAAAGGTAAATATCTAACAGTCTTTTTACACCTATGTGGAGGACCTTCAGGACACTTTTGTTGTCCTCATATCCCCTCCGTTAACAGGTGACATTATAATGAGATAATCAATTTATTCCCTTCGCCTGTCAGGGGGTTTGTGGTTTGAATGTCATGATGTTTTAGTTTATATTTTGGTTCATGTCATTGTGTTTAAACAGAGTGTGGCAGAACAATAGAAACAACAACAGGTAGATTTTTAACATTTCAAATCTAGGATATGATAAGATGTAATAAAATACAGATTTGTCTAAACATGCACTCATATAAAAATACGCACTCATGCAGAAATTCCTCCAGTCCATGATGCAGGAATGGTGGGAGCCTCAGTGTCAATAGCCACTGTTATCATGGATGCAGCGGGAAGCTGGAAGTGGAGCAAAGCTGCGCTAGTGATTGCGAGTTTCTATTTGCACCACTTGCACTTAAATATGTGAATTTTCCTGCTGGCCCTCTACGATGGATGGGAGAACAGACCAAACGTGTTCTTTCTACAGTGTACTATATATTTTCGGTTCCTGACGAACCGCACAACCAGGGACAACGTGCGCTTTATGCTCACTGGGCCGGCACATAAATGGGCCAATGACATGACAAAGTGCTTTGTGTTGGGAAACACTGGCCTGCTTGATGCAGGAGGTGTTTCCCCTATCCAGGGAGAGCACTGGAGCCAGGAACTGGCTTTGGGAGAGACCCAGAGGGAGGACTGCAGGAGCTTAATGTGTTCCAATAAGTCTGTTCCCTATCTGGCCTGCTTGATGCACAAGGTGTTTTACCTATGCAGGGAGAATGCTGGAGCCAGGAACTGGCATCAGAACAGACCCAGAAGGAGGACCACAGGAGCTCTTCGTGTTTCAAAGTCTGTTTCCTATCTTTAAAAATAAAAGTAAGCAGCTTAGACAACACTCTCAGCAGAGGTAGTTTGTGTTCCTGCTAGGGTTGCTGCATCTGAGACTGGGGCAGAGCTTCCATAGTCCTGCCCATGCCCGAATCTTGCCCTGGAGAGAACAGCACTGAACCCATGCCTGTATCTCACCCTAAGGAGGACAGCACTGAACCCATGCCTGTATCTCACCCTAAGGAGGACAGCACTGAACCCATGCCCGAATCTTGCCCTGGAGAGGACAGCACTGAACCCATGCCTGTATCTCACCCTAAGGAGGACAGCACTGAACCCAGGCCTGCATCTCACCAAGTCCAAGTCTGCTCCTGAACCCAATGGCGTTTCCAAGTTGAAGTTTGCTCTGGAACCCGTAGATGGTGTCTCCAAGTCCAAGTCTGCTTCAGAATGTGAGGACGTTGTCTCCAAGTCCAAGTCAGCTCCCGAACTCAACAGTTTCCAGATAGGAGTGGCCACACAGTTATCCACATGATCCTGGGCCGTGAACAGACAGCTCCAGTTAGATAAAATATAATAATGGAGTGGATGTAACAGGTGGAGAGCTAGACCTGCTGACCATGTGGATGGTGTGTGCAGCTTATCTTTTGCTGTTAGCACCCTGCTTTCTTGCCTGTAACAGCCTGGAATGAAGCTCTGGCCTTCTGTTATGCCAGTCTGCAATTCTGGATATATTGTTCAGCCACCAGGACTTCTGCTTGCCTTTCCTTTTCTACAAGCATGGGAGGGGTTACCCAAACTGGCATTTAAATGGTGACATGCCCAACCGAGTTATGGGCATGTCCAGCCCAAGGCAACTGCCTGAAAAAAAAGATGTTAACTAGAATGATGGGTTGGCTGACATCTGGCACCTTTTGATGCCTTTGATTTGTATTGTGTTCTTAGCTGAAATGAATCACAACAGAATTCATTTAGAGACTCACCTTGATGCAGGCTATTTTTACTTACATTGTCTGATGCATGTGATGCTATAGGCATCAGATTCATTTATTTCTCACTATTGTTTCCCTTATGGCAAACTCATCGTTCATGGGGGTGATGTACAACGGGTGGGCTTCCCAAAATATTCACAAGCATAAGTACTATGTAACCTCATACTTAAATCATTCTTACATTCACAAGTATTTTCTAAAACCCTATGCAGGTAACAGAGTACATAAACTACAACGATGTACTTATAATACAGCCTGTACATTAGAAAGGCTGATTTAACCCAAAAATGAGCAGGGCAGTTATAAAAAGGTCGAGTACCAGGATGCATTGCTCTTATCTATACAGAAATTCTGGTGCTTTTTTTAGTAGGAGTAGTCCAGGAGATGCCTAGACTACACCTATGATGTCATATGTAATGTCATAAAAATGTTACTTGTCTGTTTACAATGATGCAAGTTTGTGTATTACTCTAATATGAGATTATTTTTATTTCCCTCAGATACTGAACCAACACAGACACCACAATGAAAAGAAGGTGTTGTTTCTAATACGAGTCTCTTTGTTTTAAATTCATGTTTTCATGTTTTGGACTTCTACACATTTATAATCTGTTTGATTCAAAATAATTTGTTGTTATGGTAGAATAAATAATCGACATGTATAGCAAATTAATATTCTATATAATATTATAATAAGTATTAAGGCATTGTTTGAAGCAACCCCAACTAAAATATTGTGAAGTAAATTCTATGAGACTTTTGTTTTTTAACTAACATAACTAGATTACATATAAACATATTAATTCTGGTGAATATAATGAAGTTTGGTTAATTTGAACAAACTTTAATTAATTTACTTAATTAATCTTTTTTGTTTCTGTTCTGTTTTATAATGTATATGCAAATTGTTAACTTAGTTTTTAGTATTAATTACATGACAGTATAGTTTGGGTAAATAAAGGCACGTTTGCCAATTCTGCATTTTGCACATTTGAAGTCTGACATATACTTTCTGAACATTGCTAAGTTTAATTTGATCTTCTCAGTGACTTAAAGGCCTAATGCAGCACTGTTGCCCTCAGGACTGTGTGTGTTAAGGAAGCAACATGATGGTGAACAGAGGACAGTACTAAAAACCACAACTACAATAATGGCACCTGTTCTTTACCAAGCGTACAAGCTGTGTAGTGGTTAGGGAACCCGGTCTCGTGACGGGTCTTGTAACGGTCTCGCAGGTTCGATCAGCGGCCAGGGCAAGACGCAACTGAGGTGCTCTTGAGCAAGGCACCTAACTCCCCCAACTCGCTGGGCGCTGTGGTTTGGGGTTTTTGTTTCCATTGTTTACTTGATGTCTTCGTTCAGTACATTTAAATCTGCCTTTAACAGTTTGCCTACCTGTAAAGAAGCTTCTCTACTACTGTCATGTAAATGATATGTAATTATTAGCTGGAATAGAGATTAGTTATAATCACGCAGTCTGTGTCACCCTGATGAGGATGGCTTCCCTTCCGAGTCTGGTTCCTCTCTATGTTTCTTCCTCTCGTCATGGACTTTTTCCTTGACACTGTCGCTTCTCACCAGGGATAACATTTATATATGTATAATCAGTTCCTTTATTTCTGTTATTCACTGTGACTCATTTTAAAGCTGATTTGGGACAATGTCCACCGTTAAAGATGTTATACATATAAACTTGAATTGGTTTGAACAGAATTCAAGTAATTACATGAGATTTTCAAAACAGAAAAAGATTCAGGATTTCATCATAAACAGTGTGAGGAAATTAAATACTGACTCTAAAACTCAGTACACGTCATTTAATGAAGGCATATTCCAAATAATCAGGACATGGCTCAGCCATTGGATGAATTTAAAATCTGTAATCCACTTGAAATATCTAGAAAAAACAGCATAATGTCACTGCTGTGTATTGGGTTTTAGCTAATGTACCACCATTACATTTTAGTGCTATAGTGATAGATATCATTTAGTGATATAACCAGGTGAGTGCTGCGGGCTTCCCTACTGAAAAATCTTGTGAGCCTCGAAGAGTAAGAAATGTTCATAACTTCTTCCAGCAGACACGTCAAAGGTACCGTCTTTTCTGCCTATTCTATTGAGGGGTTTGTCAAGAGCTTCTTTAGTTAACATTTAGGTATCATTGTACCTTTGTGTGTACTGTACTGTACTGTATCAATGTAACAGAACAGACACTGAACAGTTTCTTAAGAACAAAACAACCCTGGAGGTGAAATGAATTTTATGGGATTATGGGATCGGTGAGTCGAAGCAACCTTTTTTTATTTGCTTTAAATTTAAGCAAATAAAGAAATAAATAAATTACACACACACACACACACACACACACACACACACACACACACACACATATATATATATATATATATAGTGTTTATATCTCTTTTAGAAGAACTTTTAGAAGAATAAACATGTCGTCACACACACACACACACACACACACACACACACACACTTCCCTGCCCACGGCTATGACTCAGGGAAAGAATTAGTTAAATCAGAATAGGGTCAGTGTCCTAGAGATCAGCATTAGGAAAAGGCACAGTGTAAACAAAAATTCAGCAGATGGTACAAGATGAAGCTTGAAGCGATTTTATTGGCACTTTTCAGCTCCTTCTGTGGATTCACAGCCCGTAAGTTACCTCCTCGATGATTGCTTCTTATTGACATGTTTCTGTAACGAGTCATTATAACAAAACAGTCTGGAATCAAACCATGTGATCAACTCATTTTTAGACGTGGATATTCATTTCTCTTAGAGTTTTATATTATGGTTCCTTTCAGTATAATAATGAACAGAAAGTTAAGACGTGGTTTGTTTTAATATCACTAACGATGTATCGGTGTAAAGTTCACAGATGATCAATAACATCAGTTTAAGAACTCATGATGTAAAATATATTTTTGTTCCTGTTTAATATTGTGATAATATGAAGTATGCTGGTTTTTTTTAACAGATGGTAGAGATGATAGAGACACAAGATCAGGTTGAGTCTTTATTCTGATCCTATAATACTTAAACATCTCACATGCTGTGCTTTAACACAATCACTGAAGAATAAACATCTGATCAAACAGCAGCACAGGACCGAGCGCTGTATTTACAGATTAGAATAATTCAAGGTCACTTATTAATATGTCTGTTTTCACGACTGGATTATAAAACAATACGATTCAATTCAATTTTATTTGTATATCACACTCATATGCATTAGTTCTATTTAACATTCTGTTAAATTCTAATAACATTCTATTTAACATTAGTTCTATTTGACATTCTGTACAATTGTGTGAAAAAAAAAATATTTAAGCGTAAACCCAGACTTTTAGGCGCTTAAGAGGGAGACAAAGAATGGCAGGACAGCGGGGCAGAGAGCCGCGTGAAGGAACCTCGAGCTGTGAGGAGGCTGTGGAGAGGAAGAAGAGAAGGGCAAATCCCTGGGTTGGGGGGGGCAATTACCTCAGGACTTACACCAGGAGAAAATCTATTTATTTATTTACCTCGACTGTTGGCCAACCACAAAATCATTATGGGACCCTGATTTTTCTAAATGGTGTTTAATGTTCAGATGAGATCTTCAGCAGTGATCCATCCAGAATGCAAAGTGTGAGGAATTTTACTGGGATAAAAGCGGGATTAAAAGCAGATGAAAATGTTAACACTGCGTTATTATTATTATTATTATTATTTTCTTTATTATTATTACCACTATTATTATTATTATTATTATTATTATTATTATTATTATTATTATTATTATTGTGAGCATGTTTTAATGTTATTGTTTTTAATTGTGCAGTAATTGTACTGTGATATTTTCAGAAGCTCCATGTGGTGGAATTTTGACTAAGCTACAAGGGGAATTTTTCAGTCCTAATTATCCTCATGTGTATCCGAGTAACACACAGTGTACATGGCGTCTGATGAGCTTTGACTGGCAGACGGTTTCATTAACCTTCACTTTTGTTGAGTGAGAAATAACTTTTTGTTCATTTTTACCCTTAACGTAGACCCACTATTACTGATTACGGACTATCGTTATGTTCGTTTATTTGTGTTTCAGTTTGGAATCATGCTGTGACTTCGTACATGTTTACGATGGTGAAACTGATCAAGCGCCACTTCTGGGTCATGTGACTGGAAATCAGGAAAAGTCATTCAACTCCAGCAGCAGATACATGACCGTCATTTTCTCCAGTGATTACAGCTGGACTCAACAAGGCTTTCATGCAGAATGGACGTTCTTAGGTATGTGTCACTTCAAATGACACATTTTATCACATTTTTCAAAATGTTGCATCCAAATTCAAAACCCAATAATTTTCACAGTTTTATTTAATTACAGCTAGGTGCAGACAATATCTAATGACATGACCTTTGAACTTTTTAACAATGCTAGTCACTTGTCTATTTGATTATAAAAGTATTTTAGTTTAATAATAGATAACCTGTACGTATCATCCTAGTACCTTCTCAAACAGCTCTGTGATAAAAAAAAAAAAATTACAGACGGTTTTTGTCCTTCACTGAACTCACCAGTTTTATTTTCAGGCATTTTAGTTTCATTTGAATTAATCAATCAAACAGTTAATAGATTTTGCTGTCGGGTGAGTTGGTGAGGGTCACGAGGCATGTTTGTGCATATAAACAACACATGTGATTCTCAGACCCCCTGGAAAAGAATACGAATGTCCAACAATTTCATAAGAACTGTGATATTATTTAGGTGGAGCTCCATGTGGTGGAATTCTGAATCAGTCACATGGGGATTTTTTTAGCCCCAATTATCCCTATAATTATCCTGAAAATGCAATCTGCAAATGGGCACTGCAGAGTTCCAGTGGGCAGGTGGTTGTTCTGAACTTCAAGTCTGTTGCGTAAGAAACCATTTTCCATAATTTTTTTTCATTGCTGAAGAATTACACATCTCCATATCCGTACATACGCATATTTTATTTTGTCTAGTGCTAGTTTGAGGTTGGTCGCTTTACTATAACACTGTTTCTCTTTAGTCTGGAAACTGGCTGGGACATCGTCTATGTGTACGATGGTCTGAGTGATCAGGACCCACAGCTGGGTACTGTAACCGGAAACGAGAGAAAGTCATTTAACTCCAGCAGCAGATACATGACGGTGGTTTTCAGCAGTGATTCAGGATGGTCAGAACTAGGCTTTCAGGCAGAATGGGGTTTCTTAGGTACGTTGAATTCCATTTATTTATTTATTTTAGTGGTGTGTGTGTGATGAATCAGACTGAGAGTATCCGCATTCTAGGTATTTGTTTCCTTTTCTACTGTAGTATCTGGATGCAAAGCGCCTACTATACTCTTCGACTACGCCACTCCCTAATATGGGCAGGAGAAACCCTTACTGTCCAGTGTGGCCAATTTAAGGCCCTCCTCGCAAAGGAACAATTAACAAAGGCATATATAAGAAACTCATATTTATTACAAAATAGTATACATGCAACCCATAAAATAGCTAAATAAGGGGGGGACACAAAGGGCAACTGGCTGAAACTCCTCAGGATAATAAGGCCAGGTCAGCACATACAGCCCCCATCTCAGGAGGCCCCAGTGAGAGAAAGGGAAAGAGAAAGCAAACCCAACACCACACAAGCATGCAACACAGCAAGCACTGCACACCAAGATTGAATATCACTACAAAATCCCACACCGTGTTGTCTGCTACTAACACACACCCAGATAGTGTCCACCTCAGGGGAGCCCCCTAGCAGAAGGGAGCAGCAACTACGTGCGGATCCAGTCACAATAGCAACATGGCAGCAGCAAGAGAGTGTGAGCTCTCAACAAAGCAAACTTTATACTTCCTAGGCAGCCATGTGACCCATCATGTGACCCACAGTAACTACCACACACCCTCATTGATTACTGATACAGGCAGGCACAATACCAGGAGTCAGATTCCCACACTGCAAACCCCTAACATTCTATAATATCTCCATAATAGTAGACATTATAACACTCAAATGCCCAAAAACCAACCGACACACCAGTCTAATACTTGGTCTGTCGACTACAGGACTGCACAAGCTTGTGGAACAAACACAATACTTCAGAACGCTCCACAATTCTGTTGTATTTTGTAGGTGTAGGATTTCTGTGGTCCACAGCCTATTGCATGGCCTCTCAGGTGTGTTTGATAACATTGAGATCTGGTGGCTTAGAATTGTAAAACCCCAATCAGTGTTTCTCTAACCGTAATTTGGTACTATAGCTGACCATACGGCACCTGATCTCTTAATATGATGAAAAGCTATACATGTATGAGATTAAACGTCAGTAGAGCTGAACTGTTCCTACAACTATGTCTGCTTGGTGCTGTACTTACACTCAACAACCTAGCCTAACACAACAGAGTGCACTACAAACATAAAGCTACATACAACAACAACACACTTCCCAATCCTGACTGCACAAAGTGCTATTAGGACCGGTAATGCACACCCAATGTACCATTTAAGACCAACAGTACCACACCCACCTTCCCAACAAGTATGACTGCACAAAGACTCAAATGAGCCATTCATACATGCTCAGGGCCATCTAGTCACTACAGAATTTTACACCAACAGCACCACACTTGCCACAACGACAGCACGCTGGGGCAGCCGTGGCCTAAAGAACCAGTCGTGTAACCGGAAGGTCACCCAGGGCAAGACACGCCCTGCCCTGAAACTGCTTCCCTGGCGCTGTGGTTTGGGGCTGCACCCTCCTTCGGGCAAGTGTGTACACTGCTCCATAGTGTTTAATGGTGTGTGTGTTTCTCTGCACTGATGGGTTAAATGCGGACGTCACATTCCTCTGTGTGCAAGCACAGTAGGCAAATTTCATCTTTCATCATCATCTTTAATCAGTGATGCCTTCCTGAGCAGACTCACCAGTGAACACTAGTGGGCAGTGAACACACTTGCCCGGAGCGGGGGTGGGGGGGGGTAACCCCAAACTGTACACTAGGCCACGGCTGCCCTATAGTTCAGGCATAAACTTAAACAGGTGATGGTCAGGTGATATATAAATCAGGGCTATGCTAAGGCAATAAACATGAATGAGGCAAAATCCACCTGGATAATCAATATATTAAATATAAGGCTTTGTATATATCAGGTAGTGAACAGAATGAAAAATTCTTGGTGAGAGTTATTATGGGCTGTGGTGGTGATTGCTGTGATGATGTTTGATTTGTATGTGATTGCTGTGCTTGATTCACAATTAGGTGAGGCTACTTTACAGTTTACTGCCATATAAAACAAACTTTATTAATGTAAATTTTTAAACAGATAATGAACCACTAAAATAAATGTGTTTCAACAGATTCTAACACAAGAGAAGAAGAAGCCGTAGAAAGATTACCAGGTATGTTTGAAGTTGTTTATTATAGTGACATCTATGCCTTGGTGCCTCTGCCCAGGATTTAACTACATACATTTTGGAGTTAAGCATCTGGTTGCAGAACAACTTCCTCCAAATGAATGCAGACAAAACGGAAGTTTTATTAGTTGGCACAAAGACACCTATATCCCATGCTTAAAAGAACTAAAATGCTAAAATGTTGATAAATGCTCTATTTTTTCTAACTTGCTGTTCTATGGACGTCCAGCTAAAACTTTTAAACCATCTTCAATACATCCAGACTTCTCCAGCTCAGGTTCTCACCTCCACCAAGCGTATGGCACACATTACACCTGTCCTCCAGTCTGGGATTAAATATAAAATCCTTCTCCTAACATTTAAGGTTCTACATGGCCTGACTCACTGATATCTTTCTCAACTCATCTCTCTGTATGGTCCTTCCTGCTCTCTCTGCTCCTTCATCTCTGGTCTCCTCACTGTTCCCTCAACTAAACTTTCTACCTGGCATGGCAGATCTTTCAGTGCTGCTGCCCATAAACTCTGGAATTCTCCTCCTCCGGTTCTTCATAACTGCTCGACCTTAGCTGCTTTCAAATCTCTGCTTAAACCCTCCTTTTTTACCTCAGTTTATTTCCAGTAATTTATTTTGACCGTTTATATGTACAGTGTCCTCGGGTTTGGAAAAAAACGCTATATAAATTTAACTTATTATTATTATTATTATTATTATTATTATTATTATTATTATTAAAGCATCACAGTGTAGTACACAGTGAAAGGAAATAACTCCAGAACCTCCGGAACCAACGTGCTACATAGAACAATAAATTACACAATACAACAAAGTGCACGTGTGCAGTAGCATGTGGAATGATGCAAGACAATTTACAATAAGTATGTGATACAGTACAATAAATACACAAGACAATTTATACTATACAAAACAATAAGCAATAAACACAGGGAGGGAAACAGTGCAGTCAGTCCACTGGTAGCGGGAACAATAAAGTGCCATGTCCATTTTTGACATAAAAACAAAAAGCTCTGCAGCCTCTTAACGAGAGCCAATTTGAGATTCAAGATTCAAAGTTTTATTTATCACATGCAGAGTCATACATGGTACAACCTGCAGTGAACTGCTACTGACTACACTTCACATAATAAATGCAAAATTCATGTTACTACATTCGTTATCAAACAGATATGTGAATAAAATGTAATGAAAGGAAAAATGAAATGCCAAAATCTACAAGATTTTTTAAAGTATCCTAGCATGCCAACCTCCACAATATCAGGGTTTTTCACATAACACAGGTTAATTCAGATCTCCCCACGTAGTCTATGTACAATTCAGCTATAATTACTGGCTCACCTTTTTAGTGGTCTGAATATTTAAAAATTCCTTTAAATATCCATCCTTAAAATCTAATCTCTAATGGCCTTGTGTGCTAACCTTATTCTCTCTTGATCCGTTTACCTCAGTAAATAATCCAGGCATTCATTTTCACACTACACCACCAGGTCTGGTGAGTTCAGTGGAAAACCTCTGGGCAACAATATATTGTTCTTCCAAGTGTCTATCTTTGGTCGCTATCTCCTCCTACAGTTTCCGACATATCGACACGACACAAAGACTAGAACGTCCGGAATGTTTAGCAGAAGTGTGCTTACATACAGATTTTGGAAATGTTCATGCCTTCGTCCGCTACACTCGTTTTTCTGGGGAAAATATCGTCCAATCAGAAGTTAAGGACACTGTCCCACCTTTTCAGTGCCAAAATATAGACATAATTACACAAATCTAATATATATATAATATATATAAATTCGGTCACAGTGAAGTTTGCTCCAGTGATAAAACTTTGGGGGATTCGTTAAAGGCTGGATTTTTACAAGTGGCTTAAATATACAATACAATATTTAATTTATTTTTTTAGTTAACTCTATACCATGTTAGTTAATGTGATAAACACTATAACACTATAATAACACCAAAACTGTACTGACACATGAACTGAGAACTGTGATGTTTTTTCAGATGGAACTTTGTGCGGTGGACATCTGACTCAGTCACAAGGGACATTTTCTAGCCCCAATTATCCCCGTAATTATCCCAATAATACAAGGTGTACATGGACAATCCTGAGTCCTGAGGACCAGGTGATTTTATTAAAGTTCACAAGTGTCAGGTAACAAATGACTTTTCACACCAGTTCACACTGGTCAGATACACACCGGTTTACACTTAACCCTCAGTTCGTTATTGCATTGTGATAAACGGAAACTTTTTATTTACTCTTGTTTACCAGGCTGGAAGACACGTGGGATTACATCAATATATATGATTGGCCAAATAAGACAAAAATAGGTGCTGTGACTGGGTTTCAGACAGCTTCATTTAAATCCAGCAGCAGATACTTGACTATTGTTTTTGACAGTGATTATGAGACCAATTACCAGGGGTTTCAGGCAGAATGGACATTTATAGGTATGATTCACTTCATTTTTTCCCAGTTTAGTTCAAGTGTGTGTGTTGTGAAGACACTGGCAACAGAAGAATTTTTAATGTGGGGGGGACACATGGATAAGATGAGAATGGGGGGGGGGTTCTCCCCCACAATTTTTTTAATTAATTAGATTCCTTTTCTTGCATTTTGGTGTATTTTTAACAGATTTAAATGACAGCTATCATTAAGCTAGCTGATAGATCTCCTAACATTAATTAGCCAACTAACTGCACTAACATTTCCATTTGGAAAAATCGACTTACTTTCCACTTCTTTGTAAAGAATTTCCTTATGTCCATTGTGTCTGGGAGCAAATATTACAAACAACTGATC
>JAOVVF010056624.1:2320-16825 GCA_028565595.1 Duopalatinus emarginatus
AACTGACGGGGAACACCTGGCTGATTCTCTATTAAAGCAGAGCTTCAGCCAGGGCTTCCCCGTCACAGCCTTAGATTCTCTTGCGCGAGGTAAGGGACACTGGTAACAGCAGACTTTATAGAGGGTCGTTGGTAGCCCCAGGGGGCGAGGTAACAGGATAAAATTTTTGGAAAGGTCAGGCATTTTGGTGTGAATACTTTTTATCTGGGTGTGAATACTTTTTATCTTTTCACACACCATTTTCTCTGGCCTGTGGGCCCTATCTCTCTAACTCTGCCTGATCCTCTCCCAGACTGGGACGGACCACCCTCAATTCCTGATCCTCGTCCGCGATGGTGATTCGCCCTACTCTGGATCATGCCCATGAACTCCTCTATCAGAGTTCAAAGCACTTAAAAGACTGTTTGTAAGCAGTTATTTAAAGCAAAAAAATTTTTTTTTCTTTATTTACCTTAAAATACAGCTGATAAGATTCAACTTTACAAAAAAAAGGTTTTTTGCTCTTATGTTAATAAGCATTAGTTAGAATACACAGACAGTCTAAGTATCAGGACAACAATGACCTGAGATTGGATTTATCACTCCACAGCTCTGTAGAAATACCACAGTAAATAGCACAGTTGACAAAGTAGTAGGAGTAATGACATTTAAAGCATGTCAGTAGAAATTGACACAATTCGTATAAGTGTAAAAAAAGTTGACAAATTTTGAAGGTAAGTTTAAACTTAAAATTCCAACCAAATCATCCATTTTTTATATTTTAAACCTTTTTTTATACCTAAAGTTAAAAATGTACTGATCCATGCAATAACTAGAAACTATAACCAGTCTAATAAGGAGTACATAAAAAGCTGTTTGTAAAAAATTGCCCAACATAATAATTTATAGTGCGTATCACACTTCTTATTACATTCAGTAATACATATTCACTCTGAAAATTGCTGGCAGTTTTCAGTTTGCGGTTTTCACGGCACATCCATCTATCATTAGTGTAAGAAATCCAGTCACTAATATTTGAATTTAAGCAAACTGAGGTACCTGGTAGAAAAAAATATACTTGATTATGTTCTTATGTACAGTTATGGCATTATATAAATGTTCTTTAAAAAAATGTAGGCTGAGTGTATTTATAGATTAGACTGTTGTTCTTTCTTAATGAATTACACACTCTAAGTAAACTTGGCTAAGAATATATAAAATATATAAAATAATATTTAATGTTTCTATACAAGCTATACCAGTTAGAGTCTATACTAATGTAACTCCTAATGCTATTTGGTTATCTATTTAGAGGCACCCATAAAGGCTGTGTGTAAAACCCTACACCAGAGTGGTTCGCGATCAGAAAGAGCTCCAAACTAGAACATTCCCAGAAAGCCAATACCTCTTAACTATGCAAATAATTTACTGACGGATTTGTTTTCTAACGATATAGGAGTTCACCTTTTACTAGTGAATGGTTAATCACATTATTACACTTCTGCGTTCTACTGAAAATCTCAGTAGTTTTACCCACAAGGAGTTTTACATTACACTGATTATTAGTTAACAGCACATAAAGTAAGTGTGTACTTTTAGTTTGTCCAAATGCTACACAGCAGCAATGCCATATATCACTGATCTTAGTTTAAAATCGTTTTAGCTTTTGTTAACTAATTAAATGGTCATACAGTAGTTAATTCCAGTCCAATAATTTGATTGGACAAGCAGCATTCCAAGAGTGCTAACACTGAGTAGTAAAGTGATTGACCACTGTGCTTGTATCCAGAGGAATTTGACCTTCGCATTTAACTCATTAGCATGGTTAACAATGCACACTAGTCAATTCACACACTAGGGGCAGTTAGCACACTTGCCTTGGATCAGTGGGCAAGCTTTTCAACAGCACCTGTGAAGCAGTTGGGGGCTTAGGTTCCTTGCTCAAGGGCACTTTAGTTGTGTCTTGTGGTTATGGGGGTTCAAACTGGCAACCTTCTGGTCCCAAGGCCGGTTCCCTAACCTTGAGCCACAGCTGCCTGCCACCCCTTTAATATAATAATAATAAACAGCACTAGTTCATATCACAGCTTGCATTACTCAGCTCCACATATACCAGCCATGCTGATACTCATTCAACAGAACTTTTGTTTGTACAATATTGTCAATGTATATGAATCAGAGATACACAATGGAATATAGTTTATTCCAGTGAAAATTCCAATGGAAATCTGGTTAAATAAAATAATATAATTTTAATACATTAAGTTAATTATATTAGGTTGTACAGAGTTATATAGTTAATATCATGTTAAAAAATTTTAGTCCCATGTACAGTTTTGGAGTTGCTTGGTTATGTATGATTTAAAAAAAAAACATATATATATAAATCTTCTGTAGGGTTTGACTGTCACACTTGCTTTTTCATGTATGTAAAGCTCAGGAGTCATAAATATATATAAACTAAATAAATAAAGAAAATAATAATAATACAATTAGCTTAAATTTTTTGTGAATCTGTCTGATTTTGAACCATAACCAAAACTGCCAGATAATGGAATTGCGATACATATAACCTTGTCATAAATAACAGTTAAATACTGGGAATTAGACATATGGCCAGAGGTTTGTGGACACCTGACCACCACACCCATAGGTAGGCAAAAATGTTGCTACAAACGTAAATTGTATAGGATGTCCTTTACTAAAACTAAGAGGCCCAAACCTGTTTCGTTAAGCACTGGCTTCAACCCCACCGAACACCTCTAAGATGTTATACAGGATATATAAAGTTAAAACACTCACTACACCAGACCTCACTTATGCTCTTATCCCAAAGTCTAGCAAAAAGCCTTCCTAGAAGAGGTGTGACAAACAGGTGTCCATAAACATCTGGCTATGTTGTGTTGTTTAATTTGTGCAGTTCTCTAGGTGCAGATGGATCACACCCTTCTTATGGAGATTCAGCAAGGCTTCAAACTCAGTCGGCATGGCATGAACTCTGCTTGGTGCATGGTTATTATAATAGTGGTGGGTAAGATCCTGGCGGGTGTATGGGTGTGTTTCAAAGGGCCAGAAGCCATACAGGTGGACATTGTTGCAGAGCTGCACTGCCATGCTGGCCATCATAATACCAGTGCTGAGGCGTGATGCCCGAATTCCCTGGGTACGCCAAAATTTTGCCAGACTTTTCAGATATGTCGGGTTAGAGAAGACAGCCTGTGGGCCAGTGTTACTAAAGTCCTCTAGTGTGTAGAGAACACGCAGGGACACGCCAGTGTTCATCCCATATGAAAAGGCAGGCAGCAGGACAAGACTGTCTCCATACAACCTCATATCCTCTATAAATGGCCGTCTGCGCTCATTTAGTGATTTGTACCTGTGGAGTATCAGACAGAGAAATGAGTTTGGTGTCCAAGGTATTGTCACATAGGTCTTTCCATGCTAATGAACTGGGATTTGGGTGTGTTGGTGTTGGGTTATGAACAAAAAAGACAATGTAATATGTTTGCATTGTATGTGTTATTAACGGTGTAACACCTAACACAATTACAATCTGTCATTAGCATTGCCATGCCTTATTATAAGAGCCAGTCTCTCCAGTGTAAGGCCTTCTTTGTTTAGCATCAGCTACAAAAATTCACACAGAAAGGACCTGGGTCACCTGCCTAGGGAGATAATCCCAGTTCCTTCTGGGAGGCAACAACACTACCCACTGCCACATTTATGTGCATTTATATACCATTATAATCCATATTTTTATTTGTCTAGTCATCTAAACAGCTGTTTAATTATTATAGCTAATAGTATAAAAAATGCATTTAAAAACCATTACATTTCTCCACAAATGCCATGTAAAGGCCGAACCCCACTAATCGAATGAGAATCTCCCTGACTTCCCTAAGCATACTCATACACATGCAACTGCATGCACAACCAAGATTCACCTTTGAAAGAAGATGGTGGGGTTGGCTGTAACAAGGTTTGTTTTGCTTCCCGTGTCTCTCACATGTTCATTGGTCAATGGAGGAAGATTACACCTATAAAAAAGGGAGAGGAAGACAGTGAGATTAAGGGTGAGATTTGATCTGCAGTGTTTGTTTGTTGATTAATTTACAACAGCAGCTCTCACAGTAGTGCTGGCTGTAATTCAAATAACAGGTTTATAGGTTTTTAAGATGTCATATTCTCGGGAAGAATTGTAGCAGATTGTAGCAAAGTGAGCACTCTTCTGACCACTATGCAGTGGAACTTACCTCCACATTTAACCCAACCATGCAGTAAAACAGACACACTAGTGAACACAAGGGGGCAGTGATCACACATTGGGGGTTAGATGCCTTGCTCAAGGGCACTTCAGTCTTCAGGACCTTCTGTTCCCAAGGCGGGTTCCTTAACAGCAAGCCTACCTAATTGTACCTGAGACTTCTGTTTATTTGTTTGTTTATTTATAAAAACTAATTTGTATAATTATTACTGTTTACTACTCTTTATACTATTTTTGTGTAAAATTTTATAATTTAATAATTTTTAAGGCATCTTTACAGCATTTTTTTTGCACATGATTAAGACTTGTACTGTATGTAAAATATGTTGAAATATATTTTCAATATATTTAAGTTTTATGACATGGCGTTTCACATCCCAGATTTTCTTACAATCTGCTTTAGAATTTCATCTCTTACTGACTGCAGACCTGATAACAAATGTAGCAGAGTCGATTTGTTTCCCACAGCTGCTGTTGGCTAAGATGCCTCCATTGCCAATTACAGCACATGAGTCCCACGGTGCTTTTTTAAAGGGGGTCTCCTAAACACATATACACACAAATTAACACATTGTACAAGCAATCATATATTGCATTCTAGTTGCATATTTCTATGATAACAAACCTTAGGGAATACACTAAACAGGGCTTCTGTCACCACTATTATCCGTTTTTGCTCAGCATCATAAGTAATATTTGACCCCAGGGGAGTGTTGCCCTGTGTAATCACTGCATTGGAAATGGCATCGCAACTGCTGCTACTCATAGATGACCTAAACAGCAAAACAATAACGATAACAGTTTTATCCATCCCTTTATTTTAACCAAACTTCACTTCATATAGAGCTGGAGTCTGAATTTTACATTTACAAACATTTATATTTAAAAGAAATTGTAATAGCAATTACAAAAACATGTAATTGTGTAATTGCTCTTTTATATTTAAATATTATATGGGCATATTTCAAATAAAACTTTTCTTCTTCATATCTAGGCTTTGATATGTATAAAGCACCTAAGCAGGTTCGTAAATAGAGATTGATTCAAGGCTATTTTTGTGTATCTGAATATACTGTATATAAGCTATTGGACTGCAGTTTTAACTTAAAGACGAGTATCCTTGGTGCTACGTCAATAAAATGTTTCACTATGCTTTAATCAGGTAAGACCCGTGTAAAATTCATTGTTTCATTTGCTACACAAACACCATATAATTTGAAAAAAAAAACCTGTTGAGGTAAATTTAACTAATTTGCTAATATTACCTTACTATATTTAACTTAGTTAGCATGTTTTCTTTGCTAATGCCAGATTACACTAGAATATAGTAGCTACCCTAAGTTGTCATTCATTTTGTCAACAGCAGCCACCCATCAGGGCATTCATGGATGGTCTCACAATCACAACAGAATCAGTCCCAGAGTGCCAGTGGATTCTGAAGGGACTCGAGAAGCTCAGGGAGTGGGCCTGGATGCGCTTCAAACCTGCCAAATCAAGATCCATGGTGCTGAGCAAAGGTTAGGTTGAGGACAAGTTCCGGTTTAACATCGCAGATACAGCCATTCCAATGATTACAGAGAAGTCAGTCAAGAGTTTGGGCAAGGTTTTTGACACCTCTCTAAGAGATTCAACATCTATCCAGTCAACCTGTGCTGAATTGGATGCCTGGAAAAAAATTTGTGGACAAGTCAAGTCTACCTAGAAATTTCAAAGCCTGGGTCTACCAGCATGGTGTCATTCCTAGGATCCTGTGGCCCCTGCTCATCTACGTTGTTCTAATATATACAGTTGAGACCTTAGAGAGGAAAGTCAGCAAGTACCTCCAGAGATGGCTTGGGTTACCAAAAAGCCTGGGCAACATTACATTCTATGGGCGAAACAACAAACTGCAGCTGCCTTTTAAATCCTTGGAAGTGGAATTCAAGGTTACAAGAGCTAGAGAAGTGGTGCAGTATAGGCACTCTAGTGATCCGAATGTAGCCAAAGCAGGTATCCACGTGAGAATGGGCAGGATTAGGATCCTTTCTAACTCCCCAATTGTACACCAGAGGTAAGGAGAGGTGGCACCTTGTTCAAGAGGAGGTGAGAGCAGCTGTGTCATGTAAGATCATATAAGTTAGTGGGAATGAGGCAACAGGGGGCTGGGACAGGATGGGAGAAGGCGCTTGAGGGGAAAATGACCTAGACTGAGACCTGGAAAGCAGAGACTCACTGCATTAAGTTTCTCATCCAGGCAGTGTATGATATGCTTCCAAGCCTATCTAAGCTGCACATATGGGGCATAGCAGAAACACCAGCATGTCTATGTTCCAAGAGAGGAGCATCCTCAGCAGCTGCACTATGGTACTTGGAGAAGTGCGTTACCAGTTGAAGCATGACCAAATCCTTAAGACAATTGCTGAACCTATCAGCACTGGACTTGTTAGAGCAAAACAGTTTTGTCCCTCCAAGAAGACTGCTTGGAAGAAGCATTTGAGAGGAAGTATGTGGGACTGGTCAGTGACTGTCAGCAGGCTGCATGGAAAACGAGGTGCCTCTCAGTGGAGGTTGGATTTTCCATTCCTTGGCCTAAGACTTAAGCAGTTTAGGCATCGAGTAAGAGCAAAAGAGAACAGCCAGCCACAATACCATCAAAACAGCACAGAGGACCTCAAGATGACTGTGGCTCAAGAGAGGAGAACCATGGAGTTGTGGTAGCCAGCTAGCCAGCTGGACACAAGCTGGGGTCTGATCAATCGGTGACCTGGATGAGGGTGTATGATGCTGAAAGTTCTGAAATATCCAATGATTCCAGGAACATCACTGATGATGTGTCCAGATGCATCAGCTGATGATTTTGACACATCATTTGCTCTTATTTGCACTACTTAAATGTCATTTCTCAGTACTTTTCCCAACACATTATCGAATATTAGCACATGTCTTCTTTTCTTGATTATTCTGGTTGTTGTCTTGTCATGTCTTGTGTTACCTGAAGGATTTAAAGTTCTTCTCCTGCTTTTTCCAATGGTTAGTGTAACTTGCTAACAGTTTGTCAATAATGGCATTTTCCCTGTAAGACAATCCACACACACACACACACACACACACACACACACACACACAAGAAAAGTAAGCAAACAGCAGCACAAAATACTAGGCCCATCAGTGACCTGAGTTCTACCTCCTATAGCCTTGAGGTGTACTTCCTGTTTAATGACAATTTGTGTAATGTTTCTGTGTACAGTATTGTATTCTTACCTCTTTTTTGCAGGACTTAGTTTAATTGTGCCTTGATTGTTGGCAGCTGCCACACTGTGAGAAGACAGAGAATCACTGAAAGGCATTTAAAGACTATAGATAAAAGACTTCAAGACGATTTTATTTAACTGTCAAACAAAATTACATGAGGTGCTGCAAGTGCCTATCTAAAGTGATTACGTCCAAAATATATTTTTAATTGTGCATTCATTAGAATTTTAAGTTTTTTTTCTGTAGTTGTATTTCCACTCTTCCTTTCTGTCATGTCCGTATTTTTATTCCTTTTGTTGAGCATTGCTGTAATTTTTTTCCCCACTTAATACGCACATGGACGTCATCCACACCGGACCTGTTTAATATCACCAAATTCTAATATAATCACCAAGTTCACATTAAGGTACATTAACTTTAATCATGACCAACATTCAGCTAGTTCACCGTGTGGAGTGCAGGATGTTCAGCCAGTCTCCCTCCGTCATTAGAAATAATTTTATATGTGATAAGTGTACATAAACACTTGAAAGAGAAGATATCAGCGTTAGAGGTGAACATCCAGTCATTTGAGAGGGTTGGTGATATTGACAGTAGTCTTGTTTCAGTTGGAGAAAGTCTGGAAGCCTCAGGTGATGTAACTTACAGCTGGTTACGGTCGCTGAACTGCTAGATGTCCAAGTGGTGCTCTGAAAACAATATGGGCCATTGGAATAGTTTTGAGGGCAAGGCTGGCATGTTAGGGCGGAATGATATCCATCCCACTCGGGAAGGTGCTGCTCTCATTTCTTGTAGCATAGGACAAAGTCTTAGAACAGACCTAGTTAATTCCTGACAATCCAGAGCCAAGGCCAGGGAGCAGACAAACAGGCTAACCAGACCGTCTGCTACCTGCTTAGAGTCATAACCTAGGTTTCTCAATTTTGAGACTGTGTCAGTTCCCCGAGCCAAACTCTGAGTTTATGTTCTAGTAACTTGACCTGAAGCTGGGACTATTAAATATTAGGTCTCTTAATTCTAAATCACTTATTATGAATGAATTATAAATGAAATGATTACTGAACAGACATTTAATGTACTTTGTTTAACTGAAACATGGATTAAACCAGATGAGTATGTAGATATTAAAAATAAACACCAACATACACCAGCCTTGTCTAACTGATAGAGAAGGAGGTGTCTCTGTTATTTATAATTATAATCTAGGTGTCTAGGTGTCACTCATTTGAGGTTTTGTACACCAAAATAAAATAAGTCTACAGAGTCAATTCCATTAATTATATTTTACAGACCCCAGGCCTGTACTCTGAATTTCTTTATGAATTTGTGGATTTTATCTCCAAAATATCTATTTCTGTAGACAAAGCTGTAATTGTTGGGGATTTTAATATTCACTATGATCATCCAGAAGATCCCGTGAGAAGTGCAGTGGAGTCGGTGGGTGTTCAGAATATAATAGGACCCACTAATAAGTGTGGTCACACACTTAATTTAATACTTACATTTGGATTAAATAAAGGTAATATAGTCACGCTTCCACAGTCTGATGCTATCTCAGACCATCACTTTATCTTGTTTAAAATACATATTAACCAAGATATATGCATTTCACCTCAGTACAGCCTCAAACATACATTTACAGCTGATAGTTTTATCAGTAAACACCCAGGTTTATCAGCTTTAACTTCCTTTCAACCTCACTGAGCTTGTTCTGGTGACCGAATGCTTAGACTCAACGTTCCTCTGGAACCTGGTTGTGTTAAAAAAAACAGCATGGAAGGAGAGTCTCCTAAATGATAAAATAGCTCTAGTGCTGCTAGAGCAAATAATTTCTCCTCACTAATAGATAATGACAAAAAACAATCCTAGATTCTTATTTAATACTGGAGCAAAACTAACTAGAAAGAAAACCACTACAAAAGCGTCCACACCGTCAGTATGTAGCAGCAACGACTCAACCAAAACCAACTAGAAATAACATTTTGGAAACTTGTCCTGTTGACCTTTTACTGGCCTTTAATCAGGGTCGTGTCTCCCTACTTGTGTTACATGACGTAAGTGTAGCTTTTGACACCACTGATTGAATTTGAATTGAATTGAATTAAATTGAATATGGGCTGTGGCTGTCTGCAGTGCCCAGAGGCAGTTAGGTGCCTTACTCAAGGACACTTCAGTTGAGTCTTGTTGGTTGTGAGGAATAAACCAGGGACCTTCTGATACCAAGGTTGGTTCCTTAACAACAAGCCTACTGCTGCTTGAAGGTATTTATTTGTTTTAAATATATGTTTGTGATCCCATCTCTACTATCCCTAGCAATTAAGATTAAGAAAGATAAGATTTTTACTGCTTGCATTGCCATGTCATCTTATGCAACCCAGTCTCAAATATCAGGGCGTATAAATTTGTACTGTTTTATATATATATATATATAAAGAGAGAGAGAGAGTATTCAAAATGCAGTGTGTGCATGTATATAACTGATAAATATTTACTTGCTCTTTTTAGAATTTTGTTTAACATCAGGTGGAACACTGAGAGATGTAGGTGTAACACTGTGAAGAGACACAAAGAAACGGCTTTAAAAACTGCAATTTCACAGCCAATATTAAGTCAATATTCTTGACACAATTTAACACAACGATATTAAAAGAGCAATTTAATGAGGAAATTAGTGACGATAAAACTTTTCGGAATTCTTGCTGTCATATAAACAACCCTAAAGAAATGTTCCATTAAATGTTATGCTCATTATATCCTCTTTAATGCTACTACTGTCTTTGAACCTTTTATTCTTAGTCACAACCAGTTAACCCTCTATGTATGCCTGCTTTTAATGAAACACTTGATGAGTGTTTAAACAAGCATTTCATTAACAGAGTTTATTAAAGGAAGGTGTAATTAGAGGGTAAATTTGCTTTGAGTCCATCCAGAACTCAATAGTAAAGTAGTAAAGCTGAGGTTAGTAGTAAAAGCTGAGGTTAAATATTTACATATATTTAGGGTAAAGAAATGCATACTCAGTTTCATGTTAACTGTGCAGTGTCAAATACAGTGTCTACTTTATTTCCATAAAAGATCATTTGAAAGTAATAGATAACAAACATAATAATTTCAGGTTTTTCTTACTATAGTAGATTTTCTGTGATTTTAATTGCTTGAACTTGAATTAAACACATGAGATTACAAGCTTACAAGCTTCTACAAGCTTAATTCAATATTTTGCCAAAGCTTTTGCCCTTTCCTCTAGACAGAACTGGGGTAACTCTATTGTTAAGATGCTCAAACTCAGCACAATCAGATAATTTACAGGAGTAAAATGAGCACATATACATCTTTAGTCTAATATGGAAAAATGGCAAAACCATTTTAATAAATTGATATAGTTAGTCATACATTGCCTTACAGTTTCATCTTATGGGTGGTGACATTAAAAATACAAATGATAATGTTTAAACACTTAGTTCAATTTATAATTTAGTTCACAAATAATTTTAGATTTTATTAAAACTATAATATTTAATTTAATATTTAACAATATGCATGTGCATCCAAAAAAGACCTTTTAAAGATGCATTTTTATTTGTCAATTAGTATTCAAAACTAAAAATATACTATTGCAATAAGCTACAGGAATGTTAAACAGTTCTAAACCCTTCCTGCTGGTAGATCTTCATACTGTTTTTTAGACTGACGGTACTCTTAGGTAGTGAATTAGAATTAGGATGTAACAAACATCTGTAAATTGCCATAGATCAGCCTTAAAAATTAAAAGTAATCCATTACTGATGATTCATCATTTACCTAAAATTGTAATGGGATTACTTGCTGGGAAATGTAATCCGATTACTAATTACTTTACTTTTAAGTTACATTCCACAGAAAGATCTGTTGTTAACATCTTGGGATCAGATACCACAGAACACCTTCAAACGACTTGTGGAGGTTCATGCCTCGATTAAAAAAAAAAAAAAAAAAAAAAAAAAGAAAAAACAAATTAGGAAGAAGAATCGGATACTCACCGCTGAGTACTATACTGCCAAAATAGCACTACAGTGCTGAAGGAGCTAAAAAATAGAACAAAGAGCAACCCTTTAATTGAAGTCTTCATATCTTAAACATGTGCTGGCAATCAGTGTAACTTAACAAACAGGTGTGTGTGCCCACTCATAAATGAATGTCTACACTCATAAATTTTCTTATGTAATATCCATCCCTTTGTCTTCGTCATCATAATTGTCATGTCCTGTATGGCTGCAGCCCTCTCTCTTCTTACACCACTTTATGGCTTGTTCTTTTTTCAGCTAGCCTGGTTGATTTATTCCATGTATTCATTTATTCCTTTATTCATTGACAGTGTCTTTATTTATCTTGTTTCATGACCCATCCTACTATTATGGTGCGGTGAGTGGTTATGTGGTTCATGTTTACTTCATTTTCACCTTTAAATAAATCTTAGTAAGCTTGTTTTATCCATTACTGGCAGTTCTGCAGGATATGGTCAACTTTACTAACACTGTTGATCCTTTGACCATTTAGACAAGAGTGTACTGATACTTAAGGTACTGTTTCTAAACTCTTATTACAGCAACTACATCACACAGTTATAAATAAACTAGTTGACAATAATATTGTTATTGAGAAAATAAATAAATGAATGAATTAAGCAGATTAGAAAATGGAATTTAGAGTTGTAGAAATGCGATTGTGATTAAAAAACTGTTAAATGTATATTGTCTCTAATAATCTATTGTTATACTTCACACGTAAAAATACATTATTCGAAAAGAAAATATCAACAATGATATGAATGTTTTCAGTTGGTGTTAGAACATGCATTCCTGTCCGCCCTAGAACCTACAATACCTACATATTGTAATACTTTTATCCTGTTCTCTTTCTAGAGTATTGGTAGAGCAATACACAGAGCCATACTACTGTATACTTTTACTGTACTGTACTGTAACTCTCAGGTACCAATACATATATCTGTACCTGTTTTCCTCTCTGTATATCCTTACTGAGAATCTATTTGTATTTCACAAATGTTCTTCCTTCCTTCACAGTCATGCTATGAACCAAAACCGGATCTAGGATTGTTGCTTTCATTTCTTTTGATACGACTGATCTTATCTTGGTCTTCCTCATCTACCTTATCTTCCTTCTCATCCACCACTGAGATATGCACTTCATTGCCTCTTCTTTTGTTTATCTGTATTACATAAGTCACAGCCCACTTACACCTGCCACTTGTTATTAATTAGACACAATTAATAATCATCACAGTTATTATTACTGTCAGTTATAATAATTGTTAATAATGATATCAGTGTTTCTCTGTGTCAACATTTGTGGCCTGGGTGTTGTCTTAGCATCAGATTTACTGGGGGGTTAGTTAGACTATGATTTAAGTTTTTCTGAATGAAATGGATGAATCAGATCTGAAAACTGTATCAAATTAGGGGGCATTTATTTTAAAGTTTTGCAAACAAAAGTGACTCATTCACTAAATGAGTTCTGCCAGTTGACAGATTTGTTCTGGGAATGGGATTGAGTGTTAAAGCAATTCATAAAAAACATACAGTGAACCACTATTAGGGCCAACTCAACAGGTGGTGTGCGGGGACTAGGCAAGGCTGAGAGTATTTGCATTGGGTGTAGTTGTATGTTGTACAAACTAGCATAAGCAGCCCACATAAACTGGCACAGCATGTTACATTTTTCTTAAAAAAATTAATTAAATTGATTTCTCACCCATAAGGGGCTCACAGTGAAGCAAAGAGTGTGCACTATTACTGTAGTAGGTATGACTGTGGTGTGACAAATAAACAGATAAACACCATTTGCGAAACCATCCCAGCCACCTGCTGCCCTGGATCTTCTGCTTAGATTTTCTAGCACAATACAACACAAACATTTAAAATACTTAAACATGCAGAGTAAGTATGGATGCCCAGCTGATGTATTATATCATAAGCCTTATGTCTGCCACTGCAGAGCAGCCAATTGGGGATTACCGATATCAGTATTGCTTATATGTAGATACAAGGGACCTTACCCCTTAACTGCTCAGATGAAATAAATGTAAGTTGCTTTGAACAATGGTAGCTGCTAAAAGTGTTTGACCATTACATGCATCCCTATAAAGTCACAATTTACTTATCTTACAATGACTGCTTTTTCGTTATACGATGCATAATGTCACAAAGCAAAAAATGTCTAAAACTTGTTACATATGCCATGAAGGATTATATCTCTACTTTCTAATACCTTATGTCTTAAGATACATTGTGCTCAGATGGGTAAGCAAAATAAGAATTTCACTGAATGGTGAAACTAATTTCTATTTCAGTCTGTTGCGAGAGCAGAGCAGGGTTCTATCCAGTATTGGTATAGCACCAGTAGTTGCTAATAAGTCTATACTCTGGCAACATTATACATATATATATTCTAGCTCTCAAAACCTCTGTTTGTGATCACTTTAGTGATCAGCGTTTGGTGGTTAAATGTAACTGTTAACAAATGTTCAGATTCAGACTTTGACCTAAGGAATATGTGTTTACACAAAACCACTCTGGAGTCACTGTGTATGGCTTTATAATTTACCTGTGATATAAAAACAACCCACTGTCTTATCTCTATGTTTTAAGACCTAGAAAACCATAAAGTTAAACATGATTAAAGGAGAATGTAACCAATTTGGTTCTATGGGTTCAAGGGTCTTAGGTGTTTCTATAATAGACAGATATAGTACATTTACATTTTACATTTACGGCATTTGGCAGACGCCCTTATCCAGAGCGACTTACAAAAGTGCTTAGTTAAATTCTTGGAGTATTTGAAACTAGTAAAGGTAAATCAGGATTCAAGAACTCAGACCAGAATTCTGCTAGAAAAGTGTCATGCAGTATCAGTTATCTAAAACTTTTACACTAGTCAACCTGCAAAGAGACGACAACAACAACCAAAATAGTCACAAAACTGAATAAGAGAGACAAACAGTTCACAAACATTTATTTTCCGATTAAGTGCTG
>JAOVVF010056637.1:0-16822 GCA_028565595.1 Duopalatinus emarginatus
CATAAAATAAATGTCTATAACAAAAGTTGTACTAAACACAATATAGGGTGCCTAAGACTTTTGCACAGTACTGTGTATGAATGTTCTTTGGGGCAGGTTTTTCTGAATTTATGAAATATTTATTAATACCTTATTTCTTTTGAAAATACTATTTTACATTTATATTTTAATTCAATTGTAATTTACTTCATATGCACCTAAATAAATGCGGCCCGTTGTTATTTCAGCCATCTGTGTATGGAAAAGAATGTGAAAATAACTTCTTCAGGTTTGCATTCTTGGCATGAAATCTAGGGCACTGGCACTCTAACAACAATAATAATCATTAGACATGGCACAGGGGCAAATACCCAGCTAATGCATTCCTGGAATTTAAGAGTTCCCACTGACTGTCTCTATCAAAGCCACATCAAAAACGTACGTTACATCTCTGTCCCATTTCCTGCTGGGCTTATGAGCGTGAGTTTATAAAGACTGCTCTTTCCTTCAAGATTCCTCAATTAAATAGAACAACATTCCTCTCCCTGAAGGGAACACACAATATGTTGCACGTCAGCAGGTTAGCTGTGCAAAATAATGTTTCCAGACACATACCTGTACACACAGCATGATTTACCACTAGCCACTAACTAGGGTGTTGTTTACTGGCTACCTGACAGATTTGCACTTAGTGTAAAGAGCACAATGCAGTTACATAGTCTGCTATGCTTAGGATACACTCGCCAAAAAAGGCTTTAATTGCTTTAATTCATCAGGTTGAGGCTCAGTAATTTTACATGTCAATAAAATGAAGTCAGTATCTGAATGTACTGATTGTCTGATTGTCTTCCCTAATGGTACAGACATATTCCAGGACGCCAACGCCAAGATTCATCAGGCTCAAATTGTCAAAGAGTGATTCAGGGATTCAGCATGAGGAATCCTTTTCAGTCTAATATTAACAAAACTCTCGAAAGAAGAAAATGTTGTGATCTTGCCTAAGGTCATCAAAACAATGCCCTATTGAATGTGCACCATCTTCAAAGCTAATCTTAATTTTTTATTTATTTATTTTTATTTTTTTGGTCACTAATTTCTTCCATCTTTTTTTCCGTTAAGGTATTTTATCATCGATCTAAGGCATGCCGTAATCTGACGTCTTCACCAGAATATACTACATCACCATACACACAGCAATGGCACAATACAATATAATACAATGAATTTAAAAACTGGCTTTTAATACTGAGCAGGATAAACAATAAAAAGTGACACTACATTCTTAAACAACAAGACAGCCAAAAAGACCCAGATCCAGTTTTTTTTTTTTTTTTTTTTACAGTGTATTAGAGTACATTTCAAGGCTTGCTGGTTCAATCTATTAATTGCTATGTTGGCTAGAAAAAAAGCTCCTGGTACAATTATGGTACTTTGATGCTCCACTAGAATAAAAAAAACCCTCTTTGGTCATCCAACCATTTCCTTCCCCATGAGCTATTATTCTTTACAGTGGCAATTTGTTTTAAAGGCATTCTTCTTTTGTTAGGCAATGATGGAAGTTGTGCATACTCTTAAACAGCTGGTCAACATCTGTCAGGCTGATGTCCCCTGTGTTTCTTATCTCTGTAATGTGACTGCTCCTGGCAAAAAAAAAAAATCCTGGCCTTTTTATGATGCAGATTGTATTGTGATATGCATTTACATATGTTCTGACTCTGTTGTTCTGTTTGAAGTTTTTCATACAGCTTTTATATCCTTGTGTACAGAGTGTCTGTGAGAGTATATGAGACGGTGTTTTGATTTTTTTTTCTGTGGTGGAAAGATTACAAAACACTGTGATGAGTTTGGTCTGTTCTCCTCATGTCTGCGTGATATTTCGCTGTGTGCTCCGGTTTCCTCCTACCTCCTGAAAAACAAACATGGTAGGCAAATTGGATGTGCTAAATTGGTGTGAATGTATGTGTGTGTGTGTGTGTGTGTGTGGTACCCTGAAATGGATTGGTGCCCTGTCTGGGGGAAATTCCTGCATTGCGGCCAATGATTCCAGATGGACGAACCACAAGTCTGACGGACAACGTAGATAAGAGAATGACTGACTGACTATTCACTTAGGTCCCCAGTTCGAGCCCCGTGACCAACAAAATGCGACTGAAGTGCCCTTGAGCAAGGCACCTGACCCCCAACTGCTCCCCAGACGCTGTGCAGTTATAAGGGCTGCCCTCCACTCACTTCCCCCTGGTGTTCACTAATGTGTATGTGTGTGTTTCTCTGCATGGATAGGTTAAATGCGATCAATTCCACTGCACAGTGGTCAAAAGAGTAACTCATGTTCACACACACGTATTTAAGTGAAAGTGGTTGAACTATTTTGCCTTACTGTGTTTGCACACAGAAGGAATGTGACCTCCACATTTAACCCATCCGTGCAGTGAAACACACACACCAGTGAACACTAGTGGGCAGTGAAGCGGGGGGCAGCCCCAAACCATGGCACCCGGGGAACAGTTAGTGCCTTGCTCAAGGGCACCTCAGTCGTGTCTTGCCCTGGGTGGGGATCGAACCCGCGACTTAAGTTTCTTTATATATATATATATATATATTGAAGAAACTTAAGTGTCTATGATTTAATTACTCTCAGAAAAGTAGTTACAGTAAACCACTCATATCCTCATATTTTATCATCACTTTCCATTCCAAAAAACAGACAAACATTTCTAAACACTAGCAAATATTCAAACTCATTGTCAAAATGACACATTGAACCTGTAGGACAATCAATAAACACCAGTGAGTAATCAGGGAGGTAATGATTTGCTTGTAAATCAACACTCTACAGGCTTTGTTGATCCAGCATGATTTCATAGTCTGACTCATTTTTTCCATAGTGAGCATCAAACTTTCAAGTGAAAATAAATGTTCTCACTTACTAATTACTTTAAATATCAGGTTCAGAAGAAAGGTGATTCAACAGCTGAAATTAAATGGAAAAACGGCAAAAAAAGTGATTAAATCTGACCATCGGTATTCCTTAATATTCTAGGAATCTAAAACGTCTGTGTCAAAAGGTCTACCATAGACCTGTGAAATCTCACTGTTAATAAAAAAATGTCTGGGTTCATCTGTGAAGTATTGTTTTGGTTCAGTTATTTTTTGACAAATACCTTTTACTTATTTACAATATAGTCATTTAAATTCCTGATTATTTTCCCAGTTAAGTGTGGATTTTTCCTATTTGAAATGGTTATTACTATAAGTGATATAATAAAAAATATGAATTCTCAATGGTTCAATGGTCACAGGTTTGTTGCTCTCGTACTCCGTGTCTATTTTTATGCATCCGCCACTAGGCATCAGAGGCATCCCCATCATACAAGGTGAACTTGTTGTTATTGTACATATTGAATTAATATTTTAGATTCTTATTCATTATCTAGCAAGTTATCCTATAACTGTCATTGGGTGGATAGACATAAATACATTTGCACAGTGGGAGCAATTTATTATCCCCAGTTTGCCTGACTGCATGTCTTTGGGGAGGAACCAGAGCTCCCAAAGGAAACTCACACACACACGCAGGAAGAACATTTAAACTGACTGTCTGGTCAGGAAATCAAATCTGACCGGGGTCTTCTGACTGTGTGATGACAGTAATGTCCACCACTTCATGTTTTATACTATGTTATATATTATATAAAAGCAGGTAGTTTTGATGCTTCACAGTTTTATGGCTTGTAGACAGATCCAGAGCTGGGGGTGTTTATGTATGTAGTTCACATATAGGTTTCCTCCCGTTTCCCAATGCTTTCCTTCCACCTTCTAAAAGCATGCTGGTAGGTTAACTGGCCCTGGGAGGGAATGAGTGTGTGAATATTGTAAATGATGCCCTGTTATGGACTGGTGTCCTATTTATTATGTATTCATTGGTTGGTGTGGTACAGTGGCAACATCATTGGCTTCCATGTGAGAGACCAGGGTTCGATTCCTGGTCTGGGCAGCCAGACTGCGCTACACCAATAAGGGTCCTTGGGCAAGACTCCTAACACTACGATGGCCTACTGTAATGCCAGTAACCTTGTAAGTTGCTCTGGATAAGAGCATCTGCCAAATGCCGTAAATGTAAATGTATTCACTTCCGGTGCTCTTGAGTAAATTCAGGAAATCAGGATTCCCTGTCACACTCATCAGGGTAAATAATGAATATATAAATGAATGGCTATATAACTTGGATTTTTGGAAAATGTACTCAGTGTTGCTCAACGCAGGCATTACAAGGTGTGTATATGCATGTGTGGGTAAGATGGATGACCGTTTCTGTTCCAGATGCTCTTTGGATTATGAGAAGTGGTGCATCCAGGATTCATCAGTCATCACTTTTTTTCTCTGATCCAACCCCTACACACACACACAAACACACACAGACAGAGAGAGAGAGAGAGAGAGAGAGAGAGAGACAAACACACACATTGCTTTATTATTTTATGCTGAACCTGCTTTTTTCTTTGCCTTTTTTCTCACCACCAGCGATCTCCTTCTCCCTCATGCTCTCATTTCCTCAAAGAATAAACTCTTAGCTATGGGAAATTGTACAAATGTAAAAACCTGTGACCCTAAGCATTGTTCAGTCCATGCCTTGATAGGTGCGGACTATTTTATTTTAATGTTATGGCTGATTGGTGTATATCTTGGTGGGGACCAATCTGATTATTTTGACCTTGTGGGGATATTTGGCTGTGTGCATGTGTGTGTATGTGTGTGTATATAACTCTGTGTGTGTATATCACTCTGTGTGTATATGTGTATATTTGTGTATGTGTGTGTATATCACTCTGTGTTTATGTATAAATCTGTGTATGTGTGTATATCCATGTGTGTGTGTGTGTGTATGACTCTGTGTGTATATGTGTATATCTTTGTGTGTGTGTGTGTGTGTGTATATCTGTGTGTGTGTGTGTGTGTGTGTATGTATCACTCTGTGTGTATATAAAACTCTGTGTGTGTATATCACTGTGTGCATATCTGTGTGAGTATATCTCTCTGTGCGTGTATCACTCTGTGTGTATATTTGTGTATGTGTGTATTTATCACTCTGTGTGTATATGTGTATATTTGTGTATTTGTGTGTATATCACTCTGTGTTTATGTGTATGTTTGTGTATGTGTGTATATCTGTGTGTATATGTGTATATCGGTGTGTGTGTGTGTGTGTGTGTATATGACTCTGTGTGTATATGTGTATATCTGTGTGTGTGTGTATGTGTGTATATCTGTGTGTGTATATCACTCTGTGTGTATATATAACTCTGTGTGTGTATATCTGTGTGAGCATATCTCTCTGTGTGTATATCACTCTGTGTGTATATGTGTATATTTATGTATGTGTATATCACTCTGTGTGTATATGTGTATGTACACCACCAGCGATCTCCTTCTCTCTCATGCTCTCATTTCCTCAAGGAATAAACTCTTAGCTATGGGAAATTGTACAAAAGTTAAAATCCTGTGACCCTAAGCATCGTTCAGAATTGATGTTTGCATTTTAACCCATACCTGAAGTAAAACACACACTAGGGGGCAGTGAGAACACATGCCCAGAGCAGCCAATATCTGCAGTGCCCAAGGAGCAGTTGGTGGTTAGGTTCCTTGCTCAAGGGCAGTTCAGTTGAATAATGTCAGTTGCGGAGCTCAAACCTTGTACCTTCTGGTCCCAAGGCTAATTCCTTGCCCACCTGAGAGAGGTCAGCAGAGAATGGTCTGACTGTACAAATCTGCTAGAAACTAATAATCACTCGTTTCAACCACAGTGAGCAGAAAAACATCTCAACAGAAAACTGAATCTGTAGAATGGTGAGGGACTTGTTGCTTTATTCACCAAAAGTAATAAACTCTACAAAAAGAGGACACAAAATCTTTCGTTTCCTGTGTTATGAAACTTCTTACAGAACAGCCAAAGAGGTAAGACCCACTGTTGAGTAACTCTCAGCTGTTCCTCTACACTATATGCACACAGTGTAGTGTTTCTCAATTGTAGGTTGCTTTGAATAAACGTAAAAAAGTGTGAATTCAAACGCCAGACCTGAGTCACAATGCTTTCTCAAATATCTGTACGACTGTATATAGAGTATGGTGAATAGCATGGCTAATACAGTTCCTGTCATGCTGTTATGAAACTAAATGTCATGCAACACTACATTTTTCGCTCATTCGCTTTTACGTGATATTTGCACACAGGAGTTTGGAGACTCAGGGCACTCCTTGTTGTGCCTGAAAAACTGGTACAGATTGGTGGTGGCCCTATAAGTGTATATGGTTTATTTAGCTGGCATTCAGTGGGACCCCTGGTACACCTCAGACTACAACAGAATTGTCAACCATTCTGCAGGATGCCCTGTAGGGCATGTACTAGACTGGTGTACCAGTTTTTCTGGTACTTCAGTGTATAGTTGGAATGACAATAATGTTTGACTTTGTCTTTGATATTGAATCTATGGCACGTATGCAAAAATCTTCGTCCTGTTAGGGTTTTTTCAAAGACACAGAACCATCAGCATTCCACTTGGCTGAGTAATTCACACTCTCAGGGGAGACGCATCTGCTTAAGCCATCATCATGTAGTATATGAAAAGTATTCTAGGCTTGCTCAGTGCACCACAGCCCCAAAGAGCTGCTGTGTCACATTCTGGGTTGTTTTTATTAGCTTCAATCCGTTTTTTTTTTGACCTGATGTTATTAGGGACATTTTAGGTTCATAACAAAATCAGGTAATAAATCACCACCACTCAAAGCTGTCTCTGATTGGAGGAAACAAAGGTGTTATTGTGTTAACTCTGAGTCAGATTTTTTGTTCTCAGCATTATAGAACACATCTGGGATGCTATGCAAAAGGGAAACCCTACACCTAGCAATACAACACAATTGTGTTCAATCCCCCCGAAAATCAACAAAAGGATGTTTTGGTGCTACAGAGATACCACAGGACACATTCAGTTAAGTCCATGCCTTGATGGGTGCGGACTATTTTATCAGGTGGTTTTAATGTTATGGCTGATTGGTGTATATCTTGGTGGGGACCGATCTGTTATTTTGACCTTGTGGGGATATTTGGCTGTGTGTATGTGTGTGTGTATATGTCTCTCTGTGTGTATATGTGTATATTCGTGTATGTGTGTATATATCACTCTGTGTTTATGTGTATGTTTGTGTATGTGTGTATATCTGTGTGTATATGTGTATATATATATATATATATGTGTGTGTGTATCTCTGTGTATGTGTGTATATCTGTTTGTATATATCTGTGTGTATGTGTATATCTTTGTGTGTATATCACTCTGTGTGTATATCTCTGTGTGTATATCACTGTGTGTGTATATCTCTCTGTGTGTATGTGTATATCTCTGTGTGTACATCACTGTGTGTGTATATCTCTGTGTGTATGTGTATATCTGTGTGTGTATATCACTTTGTGTGTATATGTGTATATGTGTGTATATCTGTGTGTATATGTGTATATCTATGTGTGCGTGTATCTCTGTGTTTATGTATATCTGTGTTTGTATATATCTGTGTATGTGTGTATATATATGTGTGTGTGTGTATGTATATATATCTGTGTGTATTTCTGTGTGTGTATGTCACTCTTTGTGTGTATATGTGTATATTTGTGTATGTGTGTATATCTGTGTGTGTGTCTGTGTATGTATATATATCTGTGTGTATTTCTGTGTGTGTATGTCACTCTTTGTGTGTATATGTGTATATCTGTGTGTGTGTATCTGTGTGTACATCTGTGTGTGTATATCGCTCTATGTGTATGTGTATATTTGTGTGTGTATATCACTCTGTGTGTGTATACCTGTGTGTGTATATCCCTGTGTGTGTGTATATGCATCTGTGTAAGTGTGTATATCTCTGTGTGTGTGTGTGTGTGTGTGTGTATATATATCTGTGTGTACATCTGTGTGTGTATATCGCTCTGTGTGTATGTGTATATTTGTGTGTGTATATCACTCTGTGTGTGTATATCATTGTGTGTATATCACTGTGTGTATATCTGTGTGTATATCTATGTGTGTGTATATCTTTGTGTGTATATCACTGTGTGTATATCTATGTGTGTGTATATCCCTGTGTGTGTTTGTGTATATGTGTATATCTATGTGTGTGTCTCTGTGTATGTGTGTATATATCACTCTGTGTGTATATGTGTATATCTGTGTATGTGTTTATGTCTGTGTGTGTGTGTGTGTGTCTCTGTGTATGTGTGTATATATCACTCTGTGTATATCTGTGTATGTGTTTATGTCTGTGTGTGTGTGTGTGTGTGTGTGTGTCTCTGTCTCTGTGTATGTGTGTATATATCACTCTGTGTCTCTGTGTCTCTCTCTCTCTCTCTCTCTGTGTGTGTGTGTGTGTGTGTGTATGTGTATATCTGTGTATGTGTTTATGTCTGTGTGTGTGTGTCTCTGTGTATGTGTGTATATATCACTCTCTCTCTCTCTCTCTCTCTCTCTGTGTGTGTGTGTGTGTGTGTGTGTGTGTGTGTGTGTGTGTGTTCGTGTTCGTGTTCGTGTTCGTGTTCGTGTTCACTTCCTGGTCATATGAGAGGGGAATCACTGCGCTGTATACCGGTCCAGCTGCTCCTATACCGCTCACATCATCTCTCAGATCACCACCACCACCACCACCACCATCATCATCATCTTCCTCCTCTTCCTCAGCGCTGTGTTTCTGTAATACTGTTATAAAGTCTACACTCGACTCATAAGGACAACAGACTTCACTACAGGTACACACTGACATCATGGCTTTGTCATGTTTATTCACAGAGGCCTGTGTGTGTGTGTTACTGGAGACAGAGCTCTGTCAGCGGCTTGCCTATTCACCTTCATGTTTTTACATTTATTTAATATGTCTTTATATTGTCTGTGTTTATTTTATCATGACATTACTGTGTGTAGAAGCTGTGTAAGGCTTCTTCCGAGCTGCATACTGTACTAGCGTGCTAAATAGTACAGTATGCTACGTATGGCTCAGTGCCGTTCTCACATACTGTGTAGTACGCTAGTAGGCTGCTTCAGACGCCAGTCTGTTTGACATGTAGCTAGCCTAGCTTAGCTTAGCTTAGCTAGCTAGCCGTGTATTTAAATCACTTCAGCTCGACCCGGATTTAACACAAGTACAAATATTGGTTTTTAGATGTAGATAATATTTCTCCTGAAACCTTTTGAGAACTATAAAATGCAATATTGGCTAACTCGGCAAAAAATGGCTAACTCGGCTAACCAGGCTACATTGTTAGCCCATGGCTAGTTATTGGCTTGCTAGCATAACCATGAGGAGTTTAAAACGAGGTGGTGCATCAAATACAAGCAGTTACAGACTTGGACACTCTTGTTTATTAATGTTTGTGGATTAAATAAACAATAACAACCATAAATTATGTAGAAAAACCTTGTCTTTTGTCACATTGTACACCCAAACATCATGTATGACTACACTGTCTGATGAAGCTCCATCACCACCACCACCATCATCATCATCATCACCACCATCATCATCTGTTTGTTCAGTCTTCTTGTCATCAATGTCTATCCGGACTTCATCTTCAACATAAATCCTTTATTGGTTTACGTATCACAGTCTTTACTACAGGGATCATCATCACCATCATCATCATCATCTGTTTGTTCAGTCTTCTTGTCATCAATGTCTATCCGGACTTCATCTTCAACATAAATCCTTTATTGGTTTACGTATCACAGTCTTTACTACAGGGATCATCATCATCATCACCATCATCGTCATCATCTGTTTGTTCAGTCTTCCTCTCATCAATGTCTTTCCGGACTTCATCTTCAAAATAAATCCTTTATTGGTTTACGTATCACAGTCTTTACTACAGGGATCATCATCATCATCATCATCATCACCATCATCATCATCTGTTTGTTCAGTCTTCTTGTCATCAATGTCTATCCGGACTTCATCTTCAAAATAAATCCTTTATTGGTTTACGTATCACAGTCTTTACTACAGGGATCATCATCACCATCATCATCATCTGTTTGTTCAGTCTTCCTCTCATCAATGTCTTTCCAGACTTCATCTTCGAAATAAATCCTTTATTGGATCACAGTCTTTACTACAGGGATCATCATCATCATCATGTCCAGCTCATCCATCATTTTTCTCATCCATGGAGTCTTTGGTTTCTCCCAGCTTTCTATTATTACTACTTAAAACTAATAAGTGATGTATGAATATTCCTGGATTTCTTCCTTACGCACCGTTCTCTTTTATTCATACTCAAATGTCTCTCTCTTTCTTTGTCTCTTTCTCTTTATTTCCCTGCTTTTGACTTTGCATCCCAGTTCTTTCTCTTCTCCTGATTTCTGGATCGTTCTCGCAGACCAGAGCAGAATCTGTTTTCCGTCCATCTGTTTTCCCACCCAACACGACAAGCAGGAAGCAATCCTAAAACAGAGGACGGTGGATTCAATGGTATCAGACCTTCATACAAAATTTGGGATGAAGGGATGGGGATGCGTGTGTTTCACAGTGGTCGACATTTACAAGCTTGTCTCATATCACTGCCCCTCAAGTCATATTAAAGAGCAACAGTCTCTATTCTGCCGTATAGTATAGTAAAGGAGATGGAGTTGTTCCTGAAGTAATGGTAATATACTGGTTACCTTTACATGCCTTGGATTTTGATATTGACCATTTTCTTTTGTGCAAGTGTTAGTTAATGTTCCTAACCCTACAAGTTACAAATGCACCAACTCCACCTTTCCCAGAGCTCATCATAATTATCCTCTGACCCTATTTGGATGTCTTTACAGTGTCCTGATGATTCGTGTCTCTTGTCTGATGTAGGATCTGCTGTGTACTCAATAAGTACCATAGTTACAGGCCACAAATTTAGGTAGTCATGGTTCTTTCATGAAAGTCTAAGTTGAGAATTAAAGCATTGTGTGTTTATAAAAGGTCCTCAAAGTATCTTTAAAAGATCTAGGATCTTAGGATTATTGTATGACAAATATAAGATTTAGTTAAATTACACTGAAGTTAACTAAAGAAAATCTGGTACACCAGTCAGGTGTGGGTCCCCACGAGCATGTGGAAATTTTCAGCAGGCAATAAAAACCATTCTGACTGCAGAACGGTCCACAATTCTTTTGTATTCTGTGTAGGATTTCTGTGTCCCACAGCACTTTGCATGGAGTCCCAGATGTGTTAAATACCGTTGAGATCTGGTGATTTAGGTGGGATTAACGAAACCTCCAAACTCATATGAGTGTTCCTCTAACCGTAATTTGGCGTATAGACGTGTGTGTTGGTACATTGTCCTGTTAAAAGAAGCCAAACCCATCAGAATGAAATCAGGACATGAACTGGTGTAACTTGTCAGAAAGGAGACACACACAGTGTTCACCTGTCAGAGACATTTGTAGATGTACCAGGGGTCCTATGGAATAAAAGGCTAAACAAATCCCATACCATTACAGAACCACCACCAGCCTGTGTATTTTGCATAGGCTCATCTGTATCAGTTTTTCTGGCACTTAAGTGTAGTTATATTCAAGTCAAGCTTTCTTACAAGTGTTACAAGTTATTTCTAGAAAGGTGCAAAAATAATCTGTTTAATATTTGTAATAATCAGTTTCAGTTCTGGCAGGTTTCTATACTCATAGAACGCAATATAAAAAAGACATGCTTTAGTGTGTTATACATATTTTTCATTAGCTTGTATGTCTATCTCTTTATATATGTTATATTTTCTGGCTTATGTACAGGCTATAGGGACACCCTGCACTATAGGGGATGTGTTTATGCTGTGTAGGACATAATAAATTATCCATTATTTTTCTTTTGTGGTCCTGCAAGAGGGAGCCAGAAAGGGAGGAGCAGACTGACGCCAGCATGCCTCCCAAATTCAAGCGGCACCTGAATGACGACGAGGTCACCGGCTCTGTGCGCAGCGAGAGGGTAAGACACGTCACGTTGCAGGGGATCGTGGGAATACGTTTATGTCTAGAAGGGTTTGGACACAGTGAAGAGCATTCTGTTCTTTCACACACTGTAATAACAAAGACACTGTTCATGACTGTCACTGTGTAAAGCCAAAGAAATTGGACGACCATATAGACGCCATAGTCAAAAGTAAATGGGCTCCTGATGAACACCTGATGGACTCCTGATAACTCCTGATGTGGTTGGTGTGGTACATTGGTAACATTATTGGCTCCCATGTGAGAGACCTGGGTTCGATTGCTGGTCTAAGCAGCCAGTCTGTGCTACTCTACCTTGGCATACCTGTAATACCAGTAACCTTGTAAGTCGCTCTGGATAAGAGCGTCTACCAAATGCCGTAATGAAAATGCAACACACCATATAAGCTTGTTTAACATCCCATTCTAGATTTAGTCCCCTCAAAGGTGTTAATGTCAGGGCTCAAGTTCTACCACTCCAGCCTCTTTCAACCATGTCTTCATAGAGCTCGCTTTGTGCTGGAACAGGTTTGGGCCTTCAGGCTAGGTGGTAACAGTTTGTAGAAGGTATAATGGCACAAAATCAAGACGGCAGGTAGAAATAGATAAACTCGTTAAAGAGTTAAGGGTCTTGCGAAAACAGTCGAAGAAAAGAAAGGATGAAGAAGGAGGGGCTATGGAGTCACTGCAGGACGAGAGGAAAAGTAGGCTAATGGAATTGAGGAAATCAGAGGCTACAAGGAAGCGGAGGAAGAAGAAAAAGCGTGCTAGGGCTGCATTTTTTTAAAGATTCATTTAAGTTTACCAAGTTGTTGTTTAGTAAGGAGAAATCGGGGAGCTTAAAAGTAAAAAAAGAAGGAGTTAGAGGAACACCTTAAGAGCATGTTTTCAGAAAAGGAAGGTGAAAACGAGCTGGAGTTACCAGCAGATATTCCACCGGTAGGTGAGATACAGTGTGTTATGGATGTTAGTCCCCCTAGGTGGAGTGAGGCGCAAGAGATATTGAAGCAGGCAAGCACAGGCTCGGCACCAGGGACTAATGGGGTGCCATATCATGTATAAAAGCGCACCTGATGTCTTGAGGTGTTTATGGAAGTCCATGATGGTAGTGTGGAAAAAAGGGATTATCCCAAAGGAGTGGCGAAGAGCAGGGGGAATTTTTTTAAACCAAAGGAGAAGGATAATGTCTCTATTGATCAGTTTCGTCCTTTTAGTCTACTTAAATGTGAAAGGTAAGATCTTCTTTAGTCTAATCGCAAAGAGGCTGACTACATATCCGATAGCAAATAAGCTAATAGATACTTCAGTGCAGATACTTCAGGATTTGCTGGTTGTTTGGAGCATAGTAGTATGATTTGGCATCAGATTCAGTCAGCAAAGACAGAGAGACGAGACCTCCATGTGGTGTTTTTAGACTTGGCTGATGCTTTTGGTTCTGTTCCACATGCCTTACTGTGGAAGGCATTTGAATTTTTCCAGGTACCAGATAAGGTTACAAGGCTGGTTAAGGCTTACTTTGAAGATAATCAGTTTTGCTTCAGTACAGGGGTGTTTGTCACAGCTTGGCAACGACTGGGAATGGGTGTAATGGCAGGGTGTACAGTCTCTCCATTAGCGTTTACAATGGCAATGGAGTTGATAATCAGGGCCTTTAAATGGGTCGTAGGCGGGGAGAGGTTGCTCAACGGTACCTGGCTATTTCCAATTAGGGCGTACATGGACGATATGACAACACTAACAACTACTCTACCATGTACACGGTGGTTGTTGAAAAAGTTAGGTAATAACCTTAAACTGGCAAGAATAAAGGTTAAGCCCAGTAAGTCTAGGAGTGTCTCTATTGTAAAAGGGAAACCGGTGCAAGAAAGGTTCCTGATGGAGGGAGAGGTAATACCTACTGTCCTGGAGAAACCAGTCAAGAGTTTAGGTCGATGGTACAGGGCAGCTTTGAATGATAAAGAGCAGGTAATGGAGATGAGGAAGGAATTGTGGTGTTTAAAGTATGGTTTGCTTCCTCGCATCAGGTGGCCACTGACAATTTATGAGGTGCCAATTACTGAGGTGCAGAGATTGGAAAGGTTGATAAATAATGCAGTAAGAAAGTGGCTGGTACAAAACGGGAGGGCGGGGCTAGGGTCAGGTTTGGAAAGCATTCAATAAGGCTACGTCACCTGAGAGAAGGCACATGAATACTAGTTTTATTAGCGAACAAGAAAGAGGAAGTTCGGCACGTCTGGCAGGCATATATTAGACCAGTAGAGATAGGGGTTAGAGGTTTTGTTGCGAAGTCCACCACATCTCTGCTAATCAAACTTGGAATTAAAGGCCGTGCGCTAAGAATAGCTGTAAAAGAACTGACATAGGAGAGGTTATCATGGTTGTAGGGAACATGCTGATTTGTGTGTGACCCAGAGTTTAGGTGCAGGATTGTCATCATTCCTGTATTATTTCACTGTAGAAGAACCACATATGTGTGATGGTCGGGTGTCCACAAACTTTAAACCGCATAGTGTTTACATATTGTGTATATGATTATACATTTACTATATGCTGTACACTGAAGTGCCAGAAAAACTGGTACAGTACATTGTTGGTCTCCTAAAGGGCACGAGCTCCACTAGCTTAAAGAACGGTCCACAATTCTATTTTATTCTGAGGTGCAGGATTTCTGTTTCACAGCAAGTGCGGAAATGGGAAAGCCCCAAAGTCAGATGTTCCTTCATTACCATAATTTGGTATCTGTAGGCGTGTGTCCAGATACGTCTTCTTCAGTCAATAAGAGAGAGAGAGACAGGCAGAGTTATAAACAAATAACGAACCAATGGTGACCAGAAAAAAAGGGCTGAATGTTAAATTAGATTAAGGCTCTAACAATACTGGATGCATATTTATTCCTGCATGGCGTCTGTTTATTGTTGAAGCACCTCATAACATTCATATGCATTCTCCTACTTCCTGGTGTGGGAGGACATTAGGAAGATTAATGGATCTTGTCTCAAGATTTTGTATGTTAATCATTAAGCCCCCTCTCTATCGCTCTTTCTCTCTCTGTCTTACTTTCTCTGTGTGTCTCTGCTGTCACACACACTTACTCCTTTCTTCCTTCTAGCATATCACCGGTAATGACTACCAGTCCATGTCTGAGTCCATGATTGTTTTTCACCCATGTGACCTCTTCTCCATCCCTGGCTCCTTCTCGTGTTTTTGCCTTTGCATTACTCATTTTCTCCTTTTCTTCAGAATTCTACGTCTAAATGACTGTTTACGCATTATTACTCCCTTACGGCATTAAATACAAACATAGCGAGCCGTTCGTGTGTAACATCAGTCTACCTGCGTGTCTTTTCATGAGGCAAAAATGACTTTAATGTGAAAAAGACGCCAGAGAAGAATGCAAGGTATTTAACCTTGTCAGACTCATGCTAATGTAGGGCAATTCCTTTTTACTATTTCTACTATTGTGATTAGCTATTATTCTGAACGCAGAATAAGTTTGGCAAAAGAGTAATACTAATAATCTTTCTATGAGGATCTTATGAGGATATGCAGATAATGTAGTAGAGAGAAAATGTCCTCCTATGGGGTCTCAGGAGGCCATAATTGACGAGGAATTAAAATGAAGATGGATATATCCGGACCTTAAATCTGCAGGGTTTACATACGACTCAAAACCTGTTATTAACTTCACTCATCGCTTGGTAAAGAACGTCTGTCTACTATGGAACGTCTCGAAAGTGCGGAAAACCTCGAAACGTCTCGGTTCTCATCCCTGTCATCACTGTATTTGTCAGAAAACCAGCTGCAAAACGTTGGCTGACGACGCAGAGCTTCAGTACTTCCAAAGCAAAGTCTTCTCAAGTTTTCCTCATAAACATTCCCCTTCAAACATCTGCAACGTGAGAACGTCTAACTGAGAGTCGTCTCATATGTCCCTCAGGTGGTCGTTACGTAATCGCTATTGATTTGACCCCGTTCTAAAAAGATTTGTTTTTATATTACCGTTGCCACAAAGAGAACAGCAGGCCGAAAACTCCGGACCTGTGGAGTCTGGGCACAGTTACGGTTTTATGTAAGGATGTTAAAACCTCTCGCAGGCTCTCCAGCAGCTTGTGATCAGTCATCAAACACCTATAGCACGCATTTAGTCACAGCAACGCTGTGTAAACTTGTAACATGGACTCGGTGCGAAGCAGATGTTCCTCATTGAGATCTTGATATTACCAAAATACAGCCGGATTCTGAATAAATAAATGTACTCTAGTGCCAGAAAAACTGGTGCTATGCAAAAAATACATAGGCACCCAACCTACACACGTGTGCGTATAAATCTATGGAAGCTTCTAGAGCTGTTTCTAGATGTCAACTGACAGGTGAACATGATGTGTAACTTGTCAGGAAGGATGCACACCCGTTCATGTCCTGTATTCATTTTGATGGGTCAATGCTCCATGATACACATCTAAAGATGCCAAATTATCTACACCTCAGAATACAACAGAGTTGTGGACCGTTCTGCAGGAAGTGTACGGTGTTTGTTGTCTCCTGGACCTATCACGTATTAGAATTCTGGCACTTCAGTGTAAATGGTCTGAACAGATGGTTTCCAATCCTTATTTACTTCTAATACATCTAAGTATTACAAGTGGGGCTGTCAAACGATTAAAAATTTTAATCGCGATTAATCTCAGAATTTTATATAGTTAATCGCAATTAATCAATTTTTTAAATTTATGTAAATGAATAAGGCTTTAAAGTGAATGTTACAATTAAAATGGCGAACGCATGTTATGCTAAAAGTACTTGTTAAAAACTGCTGGGACAAGAGAAAATGGTAAGTGCTACAGCATACTGAA
>JAOVVF010056699.1:0-15000 GCA_028565595.1 Duopalatinus emarginatus
TTGCTAATACCTAGCCTATTAAATCACAAGATCTAAAAAAGGTCCGTACCAACAAACCACCATATGAGAAAGCCAGCCACAGCCGCCAGCACCAGAAGCAGCAGCACAATTCCTACAGCCAGCCCCGTCTTCTTCCGCCTCGATGCCGTCTTCTGTTCCTTCGTTAGAAACGTGACATTTTCCTGGCCTTTTCGATACTGAGAGAGTAAGAGACAGAGACAGGGTCAGTGAGGTATATATTAAAACATTTAACTGGCATTTGAGTTGTTTAGGGATGTAACAAAATCTAACCTAATTTTCCCTTTAGTATCCAATATTGCATATAAAGAATAAACCCAGACTGATTACACTGAAACGTCACTTTCACTGTCAGACCAAGCTGGAACGTGTCGACGTGGTTATCCATTAAACCTGTTTTACTGGGATCATAGTCACCAGCATACACACTTTCCTTGTAGAATGTTATCAGTTACAGGGATCTGAGTGGAATTCCTTGCATTCACAGGTCTTCCGAGATTACGATCTGTCAGCTTAGTCATTGGAATTGACTTACTCGGTTGAGTCATTTTATTAATGTGTATATGTTGAGCAAATAACAGTCAGTTTTTAAAAGCAGATGTGTTGGAAGCTGGAAAAATAAGCAAGTGTAATGATATGAGAAACCAAATTTTGCCTAGATGACGGAGTCAGAGCATCTCCAAAACAGCAGGTTATGTTGGGTGGTCTTTACATTTACAGCATTTGGCAGACGTTCTTATCCAGAGCGACTTACAAGGGTACGGGTATTACAGGAGGCCAATGTAGTGTTAGGAGTCTTGCCCAAGGACCCTTATTGGTGTAGCACAGACTGGCTGCCCAGATCAGGAATCGAACCCAGGTCTCTCATATGGGAACCCAATGATGTTACCACTGTACCACACCAACCACTGATATGCAGAACCACTGGTCCAGATATGCAGTAGTTAATACTTAACAAAAGTGGTCTGAGGATGTTGTCCAGTGGACAACAGGGTTATGGGCCCTGAAACTTTATAATCTGTGCCCCTGGGGAATCTGGTCTAGCCCATCTGGTCTGATCTTACATAAGATCAACAGAAGAATCTATTGCTAACGTTTTGCGCCAGATAACACAGCGGAGTCCATGCCTCGGCTGGTAAGAGCTGTTCCTGTGGCTGATCAAGGATGAGGTGGGTTTAATGTTATGGCTGATCGTCGTATATCTACTACACATGCCAAGGTTAAGTAAATCACATTAAGGCTGCCAGTTGTGTCCCATTCTACCAATATTTCAAAAGTGTTCTATCGGAGTCAGATTTGGTGACTCAACAACTCACTGAAGCACATTAAAAACACTGGTGATGGAACCAGTGCGGGACTTCATGCCGGGAGTAACATGGAAATATGGCTAAACCATGGCTGTGAACAAATGAGGCTATGAACACTGTAGCTATGAACACTCCCCACACCTTTACACCACCACCACCACCAGCAGCAGCCTGAACTGATAAAACAAGACATGGTTCATGCAGGAGATGTCATATTCTAATCGTACCACCTGCATATCGCAAGATTTCATCAGCAACACAAAATAACTGGCTGTTTTAAACACCAGGATGTTGAAATCATATCGAGATGCTCATCATGGAAAAATAGACACCTATTAACCATCGACATTCCTATTTGCACCATGGTGTCTCCATGTGAAAGAGTGTTAAAACCATTCCTGGCTCAGTAAAACAATCTGGAGGTCTAGCCTATAGAAGAAAAAAAAAAAAAAAACAGCACAAGAAGGTGACCACAGTGTAAATGTCTAAAACTCAAACTGGCAGTAAATCAGCACAGAGGGAGTGGCTGTCAGAAACGGAGCTTGGCACAGGCTAAATGAAGGCAAGCGTACACAATCCTGTTCAACAGGCTTTAAAAAAACAGCCAGAGGGAAATTGACCAAGAATAAATAAGAGGATTGGTGAGCACAGTGGCATAGTTGTTCATTATAGAAGATGACACTATAGGATCAGATTTTTACCCACTGAAGGTGAGACTTATTCAATGTCAGCAGGATCGCTAATGGTTTACTGGACCTGCAGTTTTATTCACAGTCAGCAGGGGGTGCTATAACCTGACACCACCTTTTATACTTTAGAGTGCATCTAGCCTCGTATTAAATGAACTACAAACAAAACACATTAAAATATATACTAATATATTGACTATATACTAATATATACTATATTAATATATACGACTACTATATTTTGTCACTGACGTGCCAGAAAAACTGGTACACCAGTCTATTACTTCTGCCACAGGGCGTGGACTCCACATGCTTGTTGAAATGCTTGCTCATGCTTCCTGCAGAACAGTTCACAATTCTGTTGGCATCCCAGACATGTTCGATAATGTTGAGGTTTGGTGTTTTGGGTGGGAATGGCAAAGCCCCAAACTCAGACAAGTGTTCCTAAAAACATTATTGTGGCGTCTCTAGACATGTGTGGTGGTACTGTACTGAAGAGGCCAAACCTTCCTGGTGTAACTGATCAGAAAGGAGGCACATATAGTGTTCACCCGTCAGAGAGGTTTTGTAGATGTACCAGGGGTCCCATGGAATGCAAGTTAAACAAACCCTATATCATTATGGAGCCACCACTAGCCTTCAGTGCACTTCAGTGTGTATTATAATACAATATATTTTCTTTTTATTAATTCTTTTTTTTCATATGTACATTTAAAATTTGTGTATCGAATAAATATACTTGAAATCCAGCTAGTTTTCTAGTCACTTTATTACCTTACATTCTGATTCATTAACTCCTGCACTGTTTCAATTATTTATATTTATATTATTATTTATATCTTTATTTATAATTAATTCGTTTTTCCCTTGTTTGCTTGTTTATTCATTCATCCCTTTAGTCTGTCCTTCCGTCACTACATCCTTCCTCCCAGTCTCACTTCATTGATTCGTTTCTTTTTCCACTCATTGACTCTTTTCCTCCTCCATTTATTGATTCATTTCTTCCTCCTTCACTGATTCGTTTCCTCCTGCCTTTGTTAACGTTATTCCCTTTCAGTAGCTCGCTCTCTGGTGCCTTTAAATTGACTCACTGATTCAATCCTTCCTTCTTTCACTTGATTCCTTCTTTCCTTCCTTCACCGATTCTTTTTCCAACACTGATTTTCTTCCTCAACTGATTCCTTTCTCACATCCTTCATCCCTCCTTCCCTTTCTCTCTCTCTCTCATCCGTCCTTCTTTCCTTCCTTCATCACACCCTTACTTCCCCTTCCTCTCTCACATCCTACCCCTTCACTTTCTTTCTCTGATTCTTCCTTCTTCCTCCCTTCCTCTCATCCTTCCTAGCTTTCTTCTTCCTGTTAACCCTTTCTTTCCTCCTCCCTCACATCCTTCCTCCCCTTTCTCCCTCTCATCCATCCTTCTTTCCTTCCTTCATCACATCTTTACTTTCCCCTTCCTCTCTCACATCATACCCCTTCATTCTTTCCTTCCTTTCTTCCTCCGATTCTTCCTTCTTTCTCCCTTCCTCCCATTTACCCTTTTATTCCTCCCTCCCTCCCTCTCATTCATCCTTATTTCCTTCCTCCATCTCATGCTTCTTTCCTTCATTCTCCACATCCTTACTTCCCTCCTTCCTACCCCTTATCCCTTCCTTTCATCCTTTCTATCCTTCCTCTTTCATCTTTTCCTCCCTACATTTCATTCTCCCATTTACCCTTCCTTTCTTCCTCCATTATTATTCTTTCTCCATCTTCCCTTTTTATCGCTTCTTCTCATCTTCTTCTCATCCTTTCTTCTCTACTTCCATCCTCGCCCTCATCCTCACTTCTTCCCCCTTCCTTCATCTCATACTCCCTTCTTTCTCTCCTCTCTCCCCTTAAACACTTCCTCCAATCATTCTTTGCTTTCCTCACTGTTTCTTTTCTTAGTCAGGCGTGTTATAAGGACAGTGAGATAAGGAGAAATATCTGTTCAGGTAATCGGATGCACTTTAATACCACCACCATCCTCCGTTTCCCAGCCTGTTTCCCATCTTTTTTACGTTTTTAGCATGTCAAATTATAGAGAGATATGGAATGTCTGTAAACTGGCCAAATACCTAAGAAGTAATGTGTGTAGTAACAGCCAAAAAGAAAATCTTCCATCCATCAATTATTAATGTATAGTAACTCATACCATATCTACTGTACCCAAGTTGCAAAAAACCCACCTTCACATACCATAATAACATGTTACTATGCCCTACGCCGAAGCTGTTAGCTTATAGATCCAGCCTTGTAACCCTGAAGGTCCCTGTTTCAACAAGACATGCACCAACAAGACATGACTGATGTGCCCTTAAGCAAGGCATCTAGCCCCCAACTGCTCCCTGGGTGCCATGGATAAGGTTGCCACTGCTCCAGGCATGTCTTAATACTGCTCACTAATGTATATGTTTACTACTGTGTGTGTTTCACTGCATGGATATAGGTTTAATACGCTTGTGGTTGAGAACCAACCTTTGGATAAGAAGGCCCCAGGTTTGATCCCAGCAACTGAAGTGCCCTTAAACAAGACACCTAACTCCCAACTGCTCCCCGGCGGCTATAGTGTACAACTGACTGGTTATTTAAATATTATAGGTCATGCTATAGATACACCATATGAACTGTGTGGACACAAATTAGGCCTAGCTTTAAGATGTTCCAGCATGGAAGAATGTGAGTGTCCTTGAAAGAGCCCCGATCTCAGCCCCACTGAACACCGCTGGGATGAATCGGAAAACCTAACACTCTCCTGGCCTCCTTATCTGAAATCAGGGTCTGACCTCGCTAGGGCCGCTGTGGGTGAATAAGCACAAATCCTCACTGTCAGAGCCACATTTAGGAAAACTCAAGGTTATTACAAGAGCAGCGTGGGGACAAAATCTGGACCGGGATGTTCAAAAAGCATATAAGGGTGTGATGGTCAGGTACTCTCAAACATTTGGCGATACAGGGTAAACACTAACTGTAGGTGTCAGTAGCAGAGCCCTGCGTAGTGCATCAGACTCCCTGTACCTCCATCAATCAACAGAAAACAACCTCCAGTGAAGTACTGATGCAGATATTATTTGAATAGTGGTTTGTTTTCAGCACAGCAGTGACACTTAGGGTCATGGTGCCTGGGTGTAGAGAGAGAGAGAGAGAGAGAGAGAGAGAGAGAGAGAGAGAGAGAGAGAGAGAGGGGGAGAGAGAGAGCGAGATCAGCTTTCTGGCCTACTCTATTACTGTACCTACAGTGTCAGGCTCAGGCTAGAGCACAGAAATCAGTGACAGAGCCAGTCATGTGGAAAACTACTATGACACAGTAGTGACAGATCATCTTTCACAAGACTTCACAAGCTGTGTGGGTGCAAAAGCAAAGGGGAAGTTAAAAAAAAAAGTTTATTTTACATGTACATCAGACAGCCTTATTCAGAGTTACAGAAGTGTGCCGTAGTCTGTTTAAAGGCGTTTCCTCATGCTAGTTCACTAGGTACGGGCTGAAAACGTAACTGAAAAACAGCGACAATCCCCCTGCACAAAAATGTAAATCCGAGCATGAGTATTAAGCTTTGAGTTGTTTGTATCGTCTGTGTTACATGATGAATCGAGGTGAAGTCAAATACACACTTAGCCATTCTCACAAGTCAGTGTAAGATTCATTTTGCATGTTTATCAAGTTGGCTGAATGATCCACTGAGTAGCTTAGAATGCTAACAATGCTAACCCATTCAACATATCTACATGTGGGTTTATGATGGGCTCCATCATGGTAACCCATGGTAATCTCATTTTGTTTCCATTTTTTCCACAATGGACCTGGTTGAGCAGCAACCCATGCGAGTTTATGACATTTCTAACATGTGTACAATGTAGGACCACGATTGGTCATGCATGTTGGGGTTTATATAGGTCCTTCGTTTGGAACCCAAATGGGTTTATATTGGTCCAGTATGAGCACAGACTGGGACCTTCATTGACAACCTGGACTCAGGATACATGGGCCCCTTGTGTCCAATATGTAATGAGCCATATCTCATTTTGGTTGGTGTGGTACAGTGGTAACATCACCGGCTCCCATGTGAAAGACCCAAATTCAATTCCCGGTCTGGGCAGCCAGTGCTACACCAATAAGGGTCCTTGGGCAAGACTCCCAACACTACATTGTCCCACCTGTAATACCAGTATCCTTGTAAGTTGCTTTGGATAAGAGCGTCTGCCAAATGCCGTAAATGTAAATGTAAATGTTAAATTTTGTTCTTTGTTGGACCCACTCAGATGGCCCAAAATAAACTCAATCATATGAACATTTAGGGCGAACCAATGTAAAACCCAGGTAGTTTAAAGCTAGTTACATGGGTAGCCCAAACATAGCCCAAGCAGAGACCCAACAAAACCCTATCATTTTAATAGGAGGCCAAAGTGGTGCCTTGGCACAGCCTACTTGTTTGCCCACTTTAAGCCCAAGAAACCCAGCTAAGTCCCAGGTAGGGCCAACTTGAACATGTTTACTAGGAACACCAGCCCTTAAAGCTTATGACAGCTTGTTACAAGAAAACCAGGGCAAGTGAAGGCACTTTTGACTGCTGTGTAGCTTACAATGCTAACACCAAACCTCAAAAGATATGATAGCTAATGCTAACTGAAATCTCATTCACCTACATAACCGTCTGAGACCTAATCGTGACAAATCTTGCACTTTTATGACGATATTGTAAGTATTCCTTAGCATTAACGTATTGTTTCGGGTCTCACTTGAACAAGCTTGAAGTAGCTAGCTATTTTCAGACACAGCAGGGACGTCCCTAGTCACTCTCACACTCCCTGACATGGACGGCTGTTGCATCATGACATGCTGAAGCGTTAGACAGTTTCACTACGCCTCAGCCTCACCTGAGGCACAGATACAAGCTGAAAATCTGGTTTGACTATAAAAAAATGCCATCTCTGTTTTGACATGTGAACAAGTTTAAGGAGTAAATAGCTCAAGATGCATACACAGATTGCTCGGTGTGATAATGTAACTGTGACTGTGATGGTCTATTAAGTGACACACTATGACCTCTGGAATACTTAAAACCTGTCCTGTGTGGGACGTCACTGAGGCTGAGGCTGACAACCAGTTATCTAGTTTATTATTACCTCCTTTGTAATAAACAGGAAACTGCATTCGCTCATGTGATTGCCTTAAACTTTTTTGGCGCACACACACACACACACACACACACACACACACACACACACACACACACACACACACACAAATATATGTATATATATGATGTGTTTTAATCAGGAAAAATGGGTAAAAATAAGGATCTCAGCAACTTTGACAAGGGTCAAATTGGATCTCATAGGGTTGCCAGTATGTAGTGGTTAATGCCTACCAAAAGTGGTCCAAGGAAGCACAAACGGTCAACCAGCAACTGGGTTCTGTCTGGCCTGATCCCACAGAAGATCCTCCAAAAGATCCTCCATAGAACACTTGTGGAGGTCTTGTAAAAGTGAACTATTTGCCTACTGTGCTTGCACACAGAGGAATGTGACCTCCATATTTAACCCATCAATGCAGTGAAACACACACCCCAGTGAACACTAGGGGCAGTGAACACACTTGCCTGGAGTAGGGGGCAGCCCCAAACCACGGCACGCAGGGAGCAGTTGGGGTAGTTAGGCGCCTTGCTCAAGGGCACCTCAGTCGTGTCTTGCCCTGGGCGGGGATCAAACCTGCGGTTCCGTAAACCACTAGGTCCCCCGTTGTAGAGTCTGTGAATCGACAGGTCAGAGCTGTTTTGGCGGCTGGTGAAATGGTCAGTGTTGAGATTATTGCTACTGCTTGAACGTTCATAAGTCCATGCCTTGTCTCCTTCAGGTTCACAACTTAATTCAATAAATTTCATTAAATTTAGAAGTAGACACAGTGGCATTGTGGTACAGCAGATGTCACTGTTGATTCCCAGCTCCAGGGTTGCATCTCATTCATGATATATTCTCACCTCACATCCAGTGCTCCTGGGATAGACTCCAGATCCCTGACCAGGATACACTGGCTACTAAAGATCAATGAATGAATGAAAAAAAAAGAATATCCACATATCATGCTGCTCACATTTATTCATTTATTCATCTTATTTATGTAGGTGCTTTATCCTGGTCAGACGGATCCAGAGACTATTCCGGAAAACGGGAAAACGAATGACCACCAGTCAAGACATTTCTTTTACATGCAAATTCCACTTGAATCTATTTCTGATGAGTTGCCCATCCAGATTTCATCAAACGGCACAAGAGATGGAATTAAACCTCCAACATGTGAAATTTATTTAAATTAACCAGAGCTTGGAAAGAGCACTATGCATCATGAATGACAAGTGCTTGCGTTTAGGCGGTGTAATAAAAGCAGTATAAATCGTGTAATCAGACATTGAAGTTGGTCTTGTGTGTGAATGCGGCGTGATTTCTGGCTGCGAAACCATAGCTCACTTTCTTCATTCGTTCACGTCCAGTCGAACAGATTGCCGCATTGCAGCACATCAAGCTGCTCCACGAGACAGGACAGAGAATATGAACGTCAAATTAGATATATATAAATAATATCCATGTCCAAATGTCTTAAAACAATATTATGTAGCTACAAGGCTAATGTGGCTAGCTATTTGCACCTCCATGTTGTGATAACATTCAGGTATAGGACCTGCTTGTTTTAAAACCCAGTTGTATTACACTGAAGTGCCAGAAAAACTGTTATATTGTGTTTTTTGCAGTTTTATGCTCCTGTGGGGGACCTGCCAAGTATTAGACTGGTGTACTAGTCTCTCTGGCATTTCTGAGAATTCTCATTTCAAACATTTACAATACATTATATATTACAAGAAGAATACAGTCTGTAAAAGTACATCTCATAATCACTCGACGGCAACATTGGTACTAGAAAAGAGAAAAGTCTGGACGCACGTCCTCCCACGTGACCTGCATGACGGTGGGTCGAAGGGCTCTGGGGACGCATCTGGCTTTGCTCATTACCATCACATAAGGAGGAGATGGACCATTTTTTGGCCTTGTAGTCCAGTGTCAGGGTTTTATACCTGATGCGGGCCAGTGAAGGAGTCGCAGCAAAACTGTGCCATGTCTGAACTGAGCATCTTTTCAAATCATACATACAGAGATACAATGACTCCAATTTCAGAAGAGTGACTCAATAAACATTTCCCTTATTTCAGCTGACATAGACTTGACCTTACTTTAGCAACATTAGCATCATAGTTTTAGGGGAATGTCAACATGCAATTTTTCGTCTTAACCCTTTATGATGTGTTTGGGTCAAATTTGACCAGTTTTCAAGTTCAGATATGTAAAAAGTATTGTTTTCTTTTTTTGGTATCGGATATCGGATATATTTCATGATATGCTCGGAAACAGCGATCACTTTAGTCAATCCTGAATGTCTGTAATAAAAAATTGTCCTTTGTGGTGTTATGGGTCAAATATGACCCGAGGTCCAATACTGGCTGTTGCATCCATCACATCAAAGGTGTGAGTTTGCTCTCTGGATCAAATATGAGTTATTTTGCCCCACCACACACACACACACACACACACACACACACACACACACACACACACACACACAGAGAGAGAGAGACAGCGAGAGAGACACACACCATCATGCACCCTACCCCGCCCCTCTCCCTCTTGAACACAAACTTTTCTACGGAATATTGATACACACACAATATTGTTTTTCAATGTTCAGTTTATGGTTCACACACACACACACACACACACACACACACACACACACACACACACACACAACATAATTGGTTTTCAGCGTTCAATTTTCAGCTATTCCGAGTAAATCAAAGTCAGTTTCAGGATAAAGAAATGACTTTTCAAAGAAACCTTTTCCAGTTTTTTTTTATTATTATTTATTTATTATTTGTATATCGCTTTTTCCTGTCTTTTGGGACAAAATTGACCTCTAACACCACAGATGTCCCTATAGACAATAATGTTAAGTTAAAAATAAAAACACAAGCAGTTTTTGGTCCGTGTGCTCTGATATTACTCTATAAGACTCAGATAATATCCACACGCCTTTTCTACACTATAGGAAATTGACTATAGTAAATTTAAACAGTTGTGTTAATTGAGAACGAGTGGTATACTGTGAGATAAAAAGTGTATGGATTAAAAAAAACATAAAATTGAATAGTGTTTACATGGATTTAAATACATACTACATTAGCTATGCGGTGAGAAACAACATTGGGTGATAACTATTGTTTTTTGAGTATTTTCAGGTTAATTTAAATCAGGTCCAATTTAAATAACTCTAAAGATGCAGGCAGCTTTCTAACACAACACAAGGGTTAAAAGTTGCTTCTAAATGCAAATAAATAAATTGCCATGTTTGAACTGCCAGTGAAGTTAACAAACGTGCACAAGTCAAGTTACAACACGTCCAATATCTTTAGCATAGCCGAGGAATCTGAGCATGTTACATAAGAGTTATCTGAGCAAGTTACAGAGCATCTGTTTTCATAGACATTCACTATTACAAAACAGGGAACAGGTTTATGCATGGCACGTTTAACACACTGCACTGAAGTGAGTTCAAGAACAACTAGTGCATCTAAGACAAATCAATGTTTGTTTAAATAATTTAATTGAAAAGTGTCATTTCAGTCATTTTTTGACTAATGAAAATCAGAAATCCAGTATCTCTAATTATTAGAATATTTAATTATATAGTGCATCCTTACTTTCTTTAGACCTTGTATTGTAAAGTAAATTCCTTTTATAGGGTAACATTAGCTGCTATGCCATTTAGGGCTATTTAAAAAAAACCCAGGCAGCATCAGTAACCATATCTAAACTTAAAGTGGTTTAAATGCTACATGGTCCAATCATAACACCTACAACCTCCCACAAGCTGTGGTCCAGTGGTTAGAACTGGACTTCATGACTGGAAGGTCCCAGGTTCAATCTCTGCACAGAGCAAGGCATGACTGAGTTGCCCTTGAGCAAGGCACCGAACGTCTCCAAACTGCTCCCCGGGCGCCATGGTTTGGGGTTGCTCCTTGCTCTGGGCAAGTGTGTTCACTGCCCCCTAGTGTTCACTAGTGTATGTGTGTGTGTGTGTTTCCCTGCACAGATGGGTTAAACATAGAGGTCACACTCCCCTGTGTGCAAGATATAGATCCATCTTGCTGCCAGATCAAACAGGGGCTAGCCTTCACCCCCATGCATATTAGTAGACCTTGGTCATCCATAACTCTGGTGTTGTTTCACCAGCCGTTCTACCTCTACCTACTTTTGCTAGGTACTAACCACAGCATACCAAGAAACACCAAACAAGACCTGCTGTTCTCCTGATGATCCGAGCCTAACTTGTCAAAGTTGCTCAGATTCTTACACTTGCCCATTTTTTCCGGCTTCCAACACATCAACTTCGAAACCAAACTATGTACTTGCTGCAGGTGCTACTCTTACCAGATAATCAACACTTCAACACGTTCTAAGGTTTAAGCCACACCCATTTCATATTAAAATCCATGCAGATGCAATGTGAAGCGCAACTACGTGCATTTACAAGTAACTACAGATCATCTACGGTCATTGTACTCATGCTCATACTATAACCTGAGTCATATGGATAGATATGACAGCAGACTGGGCTTCCACAAGCTTTAGCTTTTACTCCCTGGCTTTGTAGGTTGCTGACCTCAGACATGATCCGACTGTTTATGTGTAAGTGAACTCACTTCACCCTGACATGGACCGCATGACTGCAAGTTAGGACTGATACATTTCGGTTACATCACCCTCAAGCTATTTCAGAGCCGCTCATCCTACCTGGTTATTTGCGAAATGATTGCTCTGCAGACAAGAAAATCAGGCTCTACCCCATGCACATATACATATATGAACATACTCATATACATGCACACCTACACTCAACAGAAGTGTAAATATATTAACACACATATTACATGTTTACTTTCTCCGTCATGAACCTCACTTATTAATACGTATCACTACACATCGATTCAATTACTGTTTTGCTTCTATTACTACAGATTCTATTACTACAGATTGGATTATATAGGGCACTAGGCGTGTCACAAAGCGTGTTTTACCAAGCGTGTCAGCACAACATGCTGACTCAGGTATTTCTCTTTTCACAGAGAGACTATTTGTGCACCTAGACGCACAGCAGGCAGGCTACGGCATGTCCAAAACGTTACAGCTTCATGTCAAAAAAAAGAGGAAGTGTACACCTGGTTTAGCATAACTTCCCACTGCCGGCTGACTTTCAATTCCTTCATGCTCTACAATTGTCCAACCACAAGTGTTGTGGTTATAAAACCGGCCTCGTGACCAGAAGGACGCCGGTTTAAACCATTGACGGACATAACATGACTAAAATGCCCTTGAGCAAGGCACCTTGATCCCTGGGAACAATGGATTGAGATGCCCACCACTCCGGGCAAGTGTGCTTACTGCCCCCTAGTGCATGTTTCACTGCAGGGATTGGTTAAACTCTGAGTTCAAATTCCTCTGTGTGTGCAAGGACAGTAGTCAAGGAGTGGTTTCTTGTCACTTCACTAACATCATCAAGGGTTTAAGCAAACAGCTGGATTTATCACCATGAGTGTGAATAGTCGCTATAATAAATAAACATGATTAAACTTTTCAAGATGTTTTGTCATAGTAAACTAAAGGGTCCACTATGATAGAACATCTCAATCATCCCGATCATGTTTATTTATAGCAACTAATCACACTCTTTTTCTCTCTGACCTCAGGTCATGTCGTCCCACCCAATCAGCTAATATTCCCAGAACAGCACACCCTGTTGTATTTCATTACTTGACATTGACATATACTGATTTTATGTTTAGTATGACTTGGTAAATTAAAAATTCTTAAAGTTTAACATACTGTATGTAAGTGTGAACATACCAATCAGCCATAATGTTACCTTCCTTTAGCTGATTTGGTCCAGATCCAGCACGAATTCTGTTAATGACTCGGTTCTTTGTGATATATATACGCTGACTCATAGTCATGTCTTGCACATTATTCACTATAATAGTTCATATTGTATGGTAACCAATACTGTGTACAGTCATGTGTGTTTACAACATCCACTAGTTTGTTTCTGGGGAAAATTAAGGCTAGTTCATAACAATACGCTAGCTAACGTAACTGAGATTTAAATGTTTGAGTTTGTTAAGTAACTTAGTTCATCTTTTGATGGTAGTTCATTAGTAAACAGTATTTAGAAACAGGTTGGTAATTATGCTGTTACTTTGTAATTAGCTGTAGCTGTTGTTGGCTATAAAATATCGAGTAAATTTAAGTTTGGCAATCATTTTAGTTTACCCAGCTGAATGCAGTGAATGCAACATTAATAACAAGCTTTAACTTTGGGATTTTCAATAAGCTTATATACATGAGCTTAAAAAGGTCTACATACTTTTACACCACTCTAATATGTAGGTCCCTCACAGGGCATGGACTACACAAGCATACAGAGATATTCTGTAGGCAATGAACACCATATTTCCTGCAGAGGGGTTCACAATTCTGTTGTATCCCAAGGTATAAGATTTCTGTGTTCACACTGGCACACTGTACTGTGTCTGTGGTAAAGTAAGAGACCTGGGTTTGATTCCCGGTCTGGCCAGCCAGTCTGTACTACACCAATGAAGGGTCTTTGGGCACGACTCCTAACACGACGCTGGTCTACCTGTAATACTAGTAAATATGTAATTTGCTCTGGATGAGCGTCTGCCAAATACCATAAATATAACTGTTGTAGATTATTTAAAGCCCAGACAGCAAAAAGTATTCCGTGGTAACATCTGGGACAGATGTTAACGGAATCTGGTCTGAAGTTCACTTGTACAATGAAACAATTCCGGTCTGCATACGGATTCCATATTCTGACCAGATGTTGTTTGGCACCAGGTCAGATATGCACATTTTTGTCGTTCTCCAGCCCAAATACAGACTGGTACGATTCTTACACTTTTGCACCTACAGCCGCATAGCAACACCCCAACAACCACCAGAGTACCATAGCAACCACCTGGCAACAACATGAACCACCTAGTTCCCTGTGAATCATTTATGAAATAAAATATATAACATAAAGAATATAATAAAATTCTGCAAAGACTGAGGAAGGCACAATTCCCACCTCCCATCTTCACAATAATCTACAGAGGAACCATAGAGAGCATCCTGAGTAGCTATATCACTGTCTGGTTTGGGAATTGCACCGTCTTGGATCGCAAGTCCCTGCAGCGGGTAGTGAGAACAGCTGAGAAACTCATCTGTGTCTCTTTCCTCTCCATCACAGACATTTACACCATACGCTGCATCCGCAAAGCAACCAGCATTGTGGATGACCACACACACCCCTTCACACACACTTCACCCTCCTACCATCTGGAAAAAGGAACTAAAGCATCCGGGCCCTCACATCCAGACTGTGCCACAGCTTCTTTCCACAAGCTATCAGACTCCTGAACAACCAGAGTCTGGCCTGAACAAACGAACACATCAGTGACTGGACTGAACACACACACACACACACACACACTGCACATTACTGCACCTTACTGCTCCCACTAACTGCTAAATGCACATTGTACTTCACAGATGCACTTTACGTTGTATTGTAGTTTGTTGTTCTATGTAGCACCTTGGTCCTGGAGAAACATTGTCTTTTCACTGTGAGCGTTGGGGAAGTTACTTTAAAAAGTCAGGCATTACTGATTACTCATTACTGAACTAAAATTGTAATGGGTAATGTAGTCTGATTACTAATTACAGCCCCCCCCCCAGCCCGCCTAAATAAATAAATAAATAAATAAATAAATAAATCAGTAAAGTACAAAAAAGATAATTGATAAGACAAAAGTCAGCATAGTAGCAGAGACCAAACATGTATAAAATGAACTTGACTA
>JAOVVF010056824.1:0-16801 GCA_028565595.1 Duopalatinus emarginatus
AAACTTTTGATCTGTGATTTGTGTTCTATTCTGAATAAAATATTGACATTTGCCATCTCCACATCATTGCATTCAGTGTTTATTCACAATTAGTTTAGTGTCCCAACTTTTTTGGAATCCGGTTTGTACATTTATACAATGTTATCGTTGTAGTTACCCAACGTGACTTATGTATAATGATTTATAAGGCATGGTTAATTAAGGAGGTATATTAATAATAATATTAGAGTCACAATTAGTGTAATATATTCTGCTGCAAACGAATATTTCTGATATACTTTTTATACTATGATGGAGAGGTTTATTGTAAAAAGAAAGTAATTACATTAAAAAATGCAATTCATTGTGTCAGTTATTTTTATGTCAATCACTGACCCTTAAGACTTCAGATGAAGACCTAAATGAAACAAGTCATGTTTGAGTGTGTGCAAATACAATTTATATATGCAAACAAAAATATAGATAGATACTCATGTCTGAGTGATGGCGGTCAGGTAACATGTCTGTTACACAAAGATTTAAATCATTTCAAAGGCTAAAAGCTGTGTTATTTTGGGGCACACATATGCTTGTCAGAGTTGTCATGCTTGCTCGCATCACGTTTCTCTCCATGTGTTAGATCAAAATATGTGTGGCATATTTTACAAAAGAGCAAGACTTTGCCCAATGTTGTTCCTCATTAAGTACAGATAAGCATCCAGTTTATGTTCTGCCTACTGCATCTACAGTACATCTACACATCAAACAGGCCTGGCCGTTGCTTATTTTTAATGTTATCAATGGCAGTCTTTTTAGAAAGGTTAAATATACAATGGGTTTAGTCCTGATAACAAATTTACCAAATCTTTTATGTGAAACTAAAACACTTGTGTGTAGTACAAGAAAACAGTGGTGCTGCCAGCACTGCTTCATGCTTTTTGTCAGTGAACTTGCCACTTCAAGCATCTCATGGATAGGACTTCAATAAATTAAATAAATTACAGTCACAGAACTGATAAACTGATAAACTGATGATTTAATACGTTTTCTGTTAAAATTGGTGCTACTAATTTGCTAATGATTGGGTTTTTTTTATTGTTGTTTATTTCATTTTTCCATTTTGGAAAATAATCAAGTTTTAAGATGTTTACAAATCTCAAATATGACTTAATTAATCAAACATGATATCATTTGATATCACAGGGTACAAGGTGATATGCATGTGGCAGTTCAGTAACATTTTACTTCAGTGATTTAATTAACTTTGTGGATAATAATTTAATAAGTATGATGTAGTTTTATTAAATATTGTACATTAATTTGTTAAATTTGTAGGTACAAGAAACATAAACATGCTTTTTTCATGCCATTCTTTTGTATAGACAGCAAATCTGTTAGCTGCTTACACCACATTTTCCAGAAAAGGCTCTTTAGTTTATTTCCTATTTTAGCAAAGAATTCCTTGTTTTGTCTATTTATACAGTACTTATTTTTCATGGCCTCTTTTTTTCCATGACCTCTCTGTCCCTATAAAACATTATTCTGTTTAATTTACGTATACACTTACTGTCACATTGAAAGGCAAAAAAACCCCAAAACATTCTATCAGATATAGCACTTTATGTCTTTACATTACTCACTTACATAAATTATTTAACTCTTATTTGCTTTGAATTGACAACTGCTTTTGCCAAACTACAGTATGTTTCAATTAGTCAGTGTATGCATGGATGTATGGATGTATGGATGGGGACATTCATGTTTTATTTACATTGTGTTTTAGCTAATGGAAATGAACCCCAAACAGAGTAACGTCTATGATACTCCAGACACGGTATGATTAACAAAATCTTTCTGATTTATTGAGTTATTGTAATTAGAGTCTTTGGACCTGTTCTATTTGTTTCTTAAAATCTTGCAAACTTCAAACCACTGAGGATGTGATGGCAATTTTATATTAGATCTGTGAAATCAATGTTTTGACATTGTACTGTAATTATGTTTTAATTCGTTTTGTTGTTCTTGTTGTTGTTGTTGCTGTTGTTTTGTTTTGATTTGTTTCACCTTTTTTCTTTTTTTTTATTATCTAGTTACCTCAAACCATTTATGCGACAGTGAACAAGGCTGGTAAAGTTGCATAAGAAGCCCAGATGGATGCAAACAGATTACGTGAGACTATGTGAGATTATGTGACTTTGTGAAACTTTGCTGGATATTTTGGAAAATATCAAAAAGTAATTTCTTGTGTGTGTGTTTTGTATATGTAATAAGTTGTATAGATACAGAGTTCTATTATTATTATTATTATTATTATTATTATTATTATTATTATTATTATTATTAATGAGAATAATGTTGGATAACAAAAACAGAAATAGAGCTAAACATAGGTTGAATTTAACATTGGTTTATGTGTTGGCTAAATAGCAATACCATTTGCTACCTCATGTCATAAACTATGAGTCCTAGTAGAAAAAAAAAGGATTAAAGCAGAATATTACTCAATATTTCTTAGTAACTGCTCAACTGTTTAAAACTTTGTTGGACATTCGGTATATGAAAACAAAAATGCCAAATGAGCAGATATTTTAAATAATTTCTTGTGTGTGTGTGTGTGTGTGTGTGTGTGTGTGTGTGTGTGTGTGTGTGTAAAGGAATTAGTGTATATCAGTACAGTATCTTTCTTTAAAAAAAGAACTGCAATAAGCATTGCCTGTGTTTTTACCTCCAGAATTAGATTACTGAAAAAATATTTGTGATGTTTCCAGCATGCTCATGTACATGTTTATTCCCTTTTTATTGCTTTTTATGTTCAGTGTGTTATAGTAATAAAATGTCCTAAAGAAATATAAATGAATTCATTTAAAATGGAATTTTAACATTAGTTAGCTTAATATGTATAACATACATTGATTAGCAATAATATAAAAACCATTGACAGGTCAACCCAGTCTCACTTCAAAAAGTGTAACAGCTTGGTCTATAGGCCTGTGTTCATGTTTCTTACCACTGAAAAAAAAACCTGAACATTCAATTTTTACGGTGGAAAATGCAATATTTTAAGGTGATTTGGGCATTAAATTGAAAAATTGTGAAAAAAAAATTGTTGGAATGCAACATTTGCTTGTGTTGCTATGGTAATTACTATGGATGCTGCTATTGCTAAACCATATAGCTTACATGATGTTTGAATCATTGTCTAGCCTCTCACCTTTTATCTACTTTGCCACAGGCCTAAAATGGGTGCTTTGAGTCATGTGGTTTAATAGTGCACGACATGCGTTGCTTTTTATCTGTACTTCACGACAGCCCTGAAATTAAGGCTCAGGGTCATTTTTAATGATGCTGCCACAACCATGTTTCATGGTGGGGAAAGTTTGCTCAGGGTGATGTTAGTTTCTGCCACACACACAGTGTTTTGCATTTAGGCAAACTTTATTAAACCTTCAGTTAAACTTTGGTCTCATCTTACCAGAATACATTCTTCCACATCCTTCTTTTGCTTCCACAATTTGCTGAGTCCCCTAAATGGCTTGTGGCAAACTGATAACGGGACTTCTTTATGACTTGCTTTTAAAATAGCTTTTTTTTCTCCCACTCTTTTGTGGAGTACACAATTTGTGGAGTACATGACCAATATTTTCCCACCTGAGCTGTGTATCTCTGAAGATCCCTTCAGAGGGACCATGGGCCTTTTGGCTCCTTTTTTATTACTGCTCTCCTTGCCTGGGCTGTCACTTTAGGTGAACAGCCATGTCTTGGTAGGTTTGCAGCTGGCGATATGCCTATTATTTTCGAATGATGGTTGGAACAGTGCTCTGTGACATGTTTATAGCTTAGGTTTTTTTTTTTTATAACGTAACCCTGCTTTACACTTCTCCACAACTTTCTCCCTGACCTGTCTGGTGTATTGCTTGGTTTTCATGATGCTGTTTGATCACTAATGTTCTCTAACAAACCTCCAAGGCCTTCACAGAACAGCTTTAGTTATACTGAGAATTAATTTTGCACAGCTGGACTCTATTTACTAATTAAGTGACTTCTAAAGGCAGTTGCTCACACTGGATTTTATTTAGGGGGATTGAGATACAGAGGGCTTAATAGAAATACATGCTACACTTTTCAGGTTTATATTTAATACAATTTTATGTACCATTTTCTTCTCACTCCACAATTACTTGGTACTTTGCATTGGTCTATCACATAAAATCCTAATAAAATACATGTAAGTTTGTGGGTGTAACGTTAAAAAAAATGTGAAAGCCATTAAAGAGTATAAATACTTTAGAGCTATTATTGTGAAACTAGTACGTTTTGTGCTGTAGACCAACATAGCTATTACATATTTTAAAGTAAGACTGGGTTGTTGCAGTGATACCTGTCAAGGGGTGGGACTTATTATTCACCAAGGGAATAGAATTTGAATTTGATGTGTTGGAAACAAGAAAGAGTGATTTTGACAAGGGCCAAACTGTGATAGACAAAACTGAGATGGTTAGACAATTAGGTCAGAGCATTTCCATAATTCCATGTGTTGTGGGGTGTTTTCAGTATGCAGTACTAAGTACCTTACCAAAAGTGGGTAGTCACAGACAGGTCAGGGTGCCCATGTTTACCCCTGTCTGTGGCTAAAGTTCCTACAATGGACCATGGAGCAATGGAATATGTATGTAGGGAAGAAGGTAAGCTGGCAGAGGCAGCATGATGCTCTAGGTAATGTTCTGCTAGAAATAATCTAGTGGCCTGGCATTTATGAAGCTGTTATTTTTAAAACATACCACCATCCAAAACAATGTTGTAGACCAAGTACACCACTTCATAGTAACAGGATACCTCAGTGTTAGTGGTTTCCTTCTGCAGGATACTGTGCCTTGCCACACTGCAAAAACTGAAGGATCTAATTCTGAGATCTGCTAAGATACCACAACACTTTCAAAGATCTTGCAGAATACATGCCTTGACGAGTCAGAGATTGTTTCATGGCACAATTAGGCAGGTTGGTTTAATATTATGGCTGACCAGTGTATATCATACACATCAAAATTAAAAGTTCAAAATAGACATAAAACTCACATATATTTTGGTTGGTGTGGTACAGTGGTAACATCATTAGCTCCCATGTGAGAGACCTGGGTTCGATTCCAAGTCTGGGTAGCTAGTTTGTGTTACACCAATTAGGGGCCTTGGGCAAGACTTCTAAGACTACGTTGGCCTACCTGTAATACCTTGTAAGTCACTCTGGATAAGAGCGTCTGCCAAATGTTATAAATGTAAATGTAATTCTCATGCTGAGAGACAAGCAGTAGTATTTTACACAGTGTTATTGAACACATTTTTGCTATTTTGTTGCAAACTGGAAATTTATATGATTATAATGTGACAATGCTGATAAATAAAGTCAAACTTTATTTAAACTGCTGCCTGACAGGAAGATACACTGTGGTGGTGTTTGGGGTGTGTGTGGTTGTTTAGTCATGTTAAAAGCCTATTTCACACAGTGTGATGAAGGGTTATGTTCCATTTCTGTTAGCTGGGTTACAGCAATATCCTGTGCAGTTCTAATAATCTGAAGCAGGTCTTTTTGCTCAACACTGCAGTCTACATACCACACAATGCATCAGGATGCTTTTAATTTTTAATATTCTGTGGGTTTTAGCATCAACTTTTTAAAAAGCAATATGTATGTACTAGTATAACATGGTGAAACATTTTCTCATTACTTATTAAATATACAATACTAAACAATAGTATTAGTTTGTAGGCATCCATAAAAGATGATATAGTTCTCTTTTTTTTCAAGTGAAGCAGAACAACGTGCAGTGTTAACTTTCACACAGTTTAGACAGAAACCACACATCCTTCCTGTCACATGGTCAGTAAGACCAAAAAAGAGGAAGTATATACCACAAGACATGTGCGCTGTAAGATATGAGTCCAAACATGAGTAACCTTTCCATGAAGAACAAAATGGTTAAAAGGAAACCTTGAACATTCTTTTTACAAAAGTGGTGTGGATATTTGAAAAAAAGTAGTTTTCAAAAGCAAACATGTCATATAAAATGAGAATTGACTAAAGTGTATGCCTAAGTTGTTTAGTAGACAGAAGGGCTTTGCCCTTTGTGAATGGCTACTAGTGTAATCAAAACTTCATCTGATTTTTTTTTTTTTTCAGATTTTATCTGTTTCAGGTACAATGTCGCCCCCTAATGGTCTACATATTTGCATTTTAACTTGTTTGTATTAAGTATGGCTAAAACATAAAATTTGAGTATATTAACATGCCAAGACTCTTTTAAAACTAATGTACCTGAAGATGGAGGGAATGTCGAAGGAGGACTACACAAGAAAAAGGCAACAGCTGACATTGATGGACCTGAGATGACGCAGGAAATCCTCAACTTTCCTCAACTACCACCACAGACATCTGCCTTGGAAATGTTGACGTTTCTGCATGACAATCAGCTTCAAGAGGTATATCTCAATCTGTGGATTGCTCTTTAAATTGACTCTCTCTGTCACATTTGCCTCTGCTGAGCAAAGCTATTCGAGAGTCAAGCTCATTAAAACATACTTGTGTTCATCAGTGGTGACGTGGCTCAGAAAGTCATATAATGACCTGATTGATGATTTTGCAGCTAGGGAATGCAGACCGGTGCCTCTGTAGGGCCTCAAACAACTGGTGCTTGTTAAAATGTCTTACATAGTTCTATAAAATAGCGTGGTTTCTTTGTTCCACTGTTCCACTGTTTATCCAACAGCTCCACTGTTGAGTAAATTCTATTGTGCAGTTATTTGTACTGTATGGTTATGTACTAAAGACATTTGCAATTTCTTACTTAAACACTAGGCTAGACCTAATACTTGAACTGTGCTGTGTTTACACTGTGGCACAAGTATACCTGTTTTCTGCATTGGTGTGCAGTTAGGTACTGCGGTTAAGTCAGTCGCCTTTTCCGAAACACGGTTAAACTAGTCGCACCTCTGCATTTAACACATCCGTGCAGTGAAACACATACACACACCAGTGAACACACTTGCCTAAAGCATTTTACTGTTTAATATTAAATTTGTCTTCTGGCAGCATTGTGGTTGTCTGTTTCTTATGGTCTCTTTTATACTCAGTTTGGTTTAATAATTTTTTTCTTCATGAAAATGTGTCTTAAAGATTTAAATTCTCTGGGTGTAATTCCTAAAGTGATGTAGTTGTTTACAGTGTTTAATGGTAGTTAAATAAAAATTGTATTCTTGTACATGCAGTGACGAATGAACAACAAAACACTCTACTGAGAAACACCCTGGATTTATTATAAACCCATTTACCTGGCTCAAGTGCTAGGCATAGGGATGTCAAATCTGGAGTCATTGGGATATTAGCATAGCAATAGCAAGCAGTGAAAAGATTTGTTTGCATGCATTGTTCTAATAAACTGAGGGTGTGCTTTTGCTGTGTTTGAACCTCTCTGAACAAACCATGACATCTGTGTACTTCCTAGTTGCCAAATCCAAGGTTTAACCAGTCAAGATGCTACAGCAAGCCTTACATCTGCAACAGCAAGGTTTGGAGCTGCCCCCTGTTTCAAGTGTGTTTACTGCCCGCTGGTGTGTGTGTGTGTGTGTGTGTGTGTGTGTGTGTGTGTGTGTGTGTATTCCCATATAGGAGAATGGTTTAGTATTTGTCTTAATACACCAACAGATATTGTTTATATCACACCACCAACCAATCACAGCATGCGCTGGAATCAGCTGATAAGATCAGGACAGGAGCAACTCCACCTGAGAAAACTAGAAGGAGAAACACAGACAAGATCAGCAGGGGGCAGCACCAGACCAAACATCTTTGACCTAACAAACCAGAAGAAACAATTAGTCAAGCCCCCCTTTTTACAACCATTGTCTAAGGCATACCAGGCACTAAGGCACTCCTTTCTTCTTTTAAAACAACAGGAATTGGACCCCCAAGTAACATGGGTATGTGTTATATTATATGTTACTGAGCTGTGCATAATTTCTATCACATACAGTTTCATACTGTACTTCTTCTAAATACCAAATTGCAATTTTAAATGCATTTAATCTTTCCAGCTTAACTTCCTTAATCTATTGTGAAAATTCTCATACATGATGGCAGCGGTAATGCTGCTAGTCTACTTTCTCATCGTCTCCATCTCCGTTACAGGTAATGAATTAACCAAACTTAAATCTTTCTGGCAGAAAAGGTTAAATTGATATACTATACCAGAAATAAACTTGGATAGCAAACAGATTAGAGAATATCTCGGGCCAATAAGTTTGTCAATGAACATCAACTGAGCCAAATATGCAACAATAGACAGTAATTCAGATATAATATGTAAACCTGTTTGCAATGTTGCTTTTACAACATTAAACACTATATTCATCTAACTTAGTGACTGTTGAGAAAAGGTTTGTCAAATTGTGTTTTTTGATGTTTAGTAGATAATTGCAAACATTACATAAAAAGCGTTATTTTCTCTGTGGTATGTTTTCTATTCCCACAAGTGCAGATACCTTACTAAGAAAGTTCAAAAACAGACAAGATCTTAAACATAATACACAAATAGAGTCAGAGTACAGGCTAGTATCAGGTAATGAATAAACAGTCAGTGACAGGAATCAAGATCAGAAACAGGGAACTGAGTTAAAACCCAGAATAACACTAGAAGAGCAAAACAACGCTCTGCACAGACAGTGTGGCATCTAATACCTTACAAAGAAACACACTGTAACTAGAAAGTGCAGTTCCTGTGAGTCTGTTGCACTCTGTGTGCATTTGTGTGTCTATGTGTATCTCTGGGTGTGAGTGTATGTGTAAGGTTGTATATTTATTTACGACAGGTTAAATACACAAGGGAAATCCAAATCTCTTGGCCCCAAAGTTTCGTGATTGTAGCTCCAAAATGGATTAAATTACAGCTGTTTGAAAAAACTCCTGGACTTTATTCCAGAAAAAAAAAACAAGTGTAGCGGATGAAGGGATGAACAGACAAACTAATACTACCATTAAAAATTAACATAATTATTTGCACTTAGCATTAGCATTGACATTAACTCAGACATTAGCAATTAGGATTATTAAAATATATAATACTAAAATTAGCAATTAGCAATATTAATTTATATTAATAATTAGCAGTGAGCATTAGAGGTAGCAATAAGAACTAACCATTAGCATTATCCTTTAGCATTTAGCACAGTTAGCGCGAGCACTTAGCATTAGTGCCAGCAATTAATATTAGTAATTAGCATCAACAAAGTCAGTATAAGACAAGTCTGTTCACTCGCCGCCATTTTTGGTAACGCCTCCAGGCAATTATTTTCAGCCATGCAAGACCAAACTTCTATCTCTTTGAATGGGGAGATGTCTGTTTCTCTAAAAGTAAAAAAGTAATTACTGGAAAAAAACACATTTTTGAAATCAGTGGTAAAATCTGATAAAAATGGTGTACCTTACCCTTGCTCTTGGATTAATATAACACAGAAAAATATATTTTTTTTATGTTCGGCTGGCTATGTGTATGTATATATATATATATATATATATATATATATATATACGCTATAAATAATAATTAACTAACAATATAATAATAATAAGAAGAAGAAGAAGAAGAAGAATAAAACTCAGAATAAAACAATTAAATATCATATGTAAAACCTTCTTGTACAATGCGCCGGACACCAGTTAAATTTGTCAAACCTTCACTAATCTGCACATGCATTACCGAAAGACTATGATAGGCCAATATTCCCACCTTTGACACCTTTACTAATATACTGATTGGTTCTTTTAATTGACAGATGGGACTTATGTAAAATGTCATTATAACATAAGTAACAACTTTGCTCTTTCCCTACAGTGTCTGATGACATTTTTAAGCTGGTTAACACGTCTGTTCAACTGGATGTACAAAGAAAGATTCAGTTCTTCGATTTTACCTGGACGTTTAACACGAATGATAACATTGTAAAATATTATAAAAATATTAAAGCTGAAGTATTCGATAGTTATACACACAAAGTGGAGTTCAATAATGAAACACTGAGTCTGACATTGAAGAACATACAGAAGAGTGATAGTGGACTGTATCAAGCAGTAGTAGTTCAGCAAAAGGCTCAAACTGTTGCCACATATCAATTACATGTGTTAGGTGAGTCTTACAGATGTACTACTGATACAGCAATGTTGTGAGTAAAAAAATTCTGTTCATTTATTCTGTAATTTTTTCTTCATTTTTAAGTAAAGAAATATTAAATTTTTTTAACATTAAATGTTTTTACTGTGATTTTGAGATTAGTTAAATTAGCTAAATATAAAGACAAATGTACTGATACAGACAGAAGCCTCCAGTTGTGTCTATTGACTAGCAGTACAGTAATGTATGTGTATGTGTGTATCCCAGATCCAGTGAAGAATCCAGTCCTCAAGGCCTCTCACCAGCAAAACAATGAAATATGTAATGTGACTTTTATCTGTGAAGCTCAGGAACTCTCAATCACCTCTCACTGCTACAATGATAACTGTAATAAGGAGGGAAAGAACATTCCTGGAGAGAATCACAGTTCCCTCTCAATGTACTTCACTAACAGTCACATTGTTTGTAATTATAGCAACCCACTCAGCTGGAAATATAGATCCATGGAAATGGAGGAAACATTCAGAAAATACTGCCTTTCTAAAAGTATAAGCATGCACACATACTGTATGGGGTAAATTAAAATGTACCGAAAACGTACATTTTGATTAGGATTTAATAGCTCTTCATCCAAATGCTATGTGGGTCCCTGCAAAGCTTACTTGTCTTTTGACCTTTACTCTTTACTTTTTTTTACAATTTGGATTTGCCCAGTGTTTGCTGTTTGTTGATTGCCCTACCTGTGCCTGTTTGACACTTTAATAAAAACTGAGCTGCTTTTGCATGGATCTTGTTGAAAGTTCAGAAACAGAACACATAACACCCATCTGTGGACTTCACTGGCTTTCTGTTTCTGCTAGGATTGAATATATGGTTTCTCTCCTAACCTATCAGTGCATTTATGGAAATGCCCCTCCCTATCTGAAAGAACTTGTTACACCACAAACATTGTCAAGATCCCTTGAGTTCTGTAAACTCAAATCGCATATCCTGTCCCCAAACAAAACTCAGCACCATGGGTGATCAGGCTTTCTGTTCTGCTGCTCCTCGCCTATGAAATGCTCTTCCTGACCATGCTGTTCCTCAGACAATTGAGAGTTTTAAAAAGGGACTTAAAACTTTTCTTTTTACCAAAGCTTATGATTCTTAATTTAATTTGTAGATTTTTTTTTATGTTAATGATGTTTTTACTTTGTAGCACTTTGAGATTTGTTTAAATGTAAAGTGCGTTATAAATAAAATGTATTATTATTCTTATTATTATTCTTCTTCTTATTATTATTATTATTACCCAAGTGCACACAGAACTGTAGCTGACAGAAACAGAGCATGGTCAGCATCACTATTGGGAGGCAATTAAAAGAGACTTGCTTCCACCCTGCCAAGGCTTAAAGTGAAAACTATTTGCCTACTGTGCTTGCACACAGAGGAATGTGACCTCTGTTGGAGCTCTATTGGAATTCCTAAAAACAGGAGTAGGTAAAAAAAAACTGTGTGTGACTGTGCCCACAGCCTAGTGGTTTGGGAACTGGTCTAGTGACCAGAAGGTCACAGGCAACCATCTTGCCCTGCCCAGGGCAAGACATGACTAAGGTGCCCTTGAGCAAGGCACCTAACTCCCCCAACTGCCCCCAGCTCCAGTCAAGTGTGTTCACTAGTGAGTGTGTGTGTTTCACTGCACAGTTGGGTTAAATGCGGAGGTTCATGTTTAATCTAATTTTGTCTCATCTGTTAAGTTTGCAAAAGACACCACTACTGTGGGCCATATAGCCAACAGGAAGGTGTCTGCCCACAAAAGGATGTTGAGCATCTGGTCTCCTGGAGCAGTGAGAATCACCTGTTGCTCAACAAACACAAAAACTACACAAACACAAGTCTTAGCATACTTGCACATGTACAGCCCTCCTCTGATTACTCACTGTGCTGGAGATGCAACCCACACTAGCTAGAATACCATTAAAAGATATTTGTTCATCATTTGTGAAAGGCATTAAATTATCAGGAACTTTTCCACCACAGGACAGTCTTAAGAGCCAAGTTTTCTTGGTAACATGAAAAACGTGCAATAACATTCAATATAATTATGAATTGTTAAAAGCATGATGTGTTGTTCATAAAGAAATTAATAACTATATAAATACCTTGCTGTTTATTATTTCTTGCTTAATCTGTGTGCAGCCCTTTGCTTAAAATGGCCTGCTTGTTACTTTTAATATAAAAAAAGAAATATAGAACAAACATTTTTTTTTTCTGAATCTTAGTGGCCTTGGCTTATGTTCTGTGAGGAACAGGTACAACAATAAAATCCTGTATAAGATGTTTAGGTCAGTTAAAGAAAAGAGTCAGATGAATTTAAGAATTGAAAACAGACATGTTATGGTAAATATGAATCTGTGAGTTAACATCAATGTCCATGCAAATTATGGAAAACATTTTAATAAAAAAACACTAAAATCAGTGTTAGATTGTAGGCAGCTAGAAAGAAGAATTTTGCTAATTATACAGTTCTCTTTATTTCTGTAAAGAAGTTAGACAGAACAACATGAAGTGTTAAATTTCACAACACATTCTTGCTGTCACTTGATCAGCTTTGCTAAAATAGAGGAAGTGGTTATTCACCATTGTCTAAGTGGTTTGTGAAATTTTCTCTGTCACTTTTTTTTTTCCAAACAGACTTTATGTGTTTCAGGTACAATTTCGCCCCTACTGGTGTGCCAGTTCTTAGATGCAGCCCAAGTGTGTATGGAAATATTCAGACAAATACATTGCATATGTTATCATGAATTGGTTTCCATTATGTGGGATTGAACATAGAATCTCCTGATGTAAAGTGTAGCTGGGGAAAATGGAGCAAATAATAGAGACAATAAAACAGATCATATACATGAATATTTAGTGTTAAATAATTATGTGCTACAGTGGCTTATCATTCAAGGTATTTGTATGTTTTAGAATGGAAAAAAAGGTGTTGCATTTTATCTTGTATTGCCATTAGCCAAAAAATTAAATACCACAAATGCCTGGCAGAACTGTTAATGCTAGCACCTCTGACTCCATCATGTAAAAAAAAGTAGCTTTTTATCAGTTAGTCTGCTTTACGTATTGAGAAATACTGGGTTAAAATCTGCTAAGACTTCTCTGTGGTGTAAATCCCAGAATCTTGGTTTGCTCCAGTAGTTTGTAATAGATTCCAATCAACATGTTGTATTGTTGTGAATGCCATGATTGGGTATGAAGAGAGTAACAATAACGTCACTTATTTAAGCACCCCAACAAAATGTTTAAGCAAAATAAATAACATAAGCCACAACTGGCTTAATGTAACTATTTCTTCAGGCCCCTAGAAGCACTCTTACAATTACAGGAAGTGAAACAATGCTATTAACTGGTACACAAGCATTTCTTCACAAACATGAGTCTTATTTTCTGAATCTAAGACGGAAACTCTCATGCATGATGGCTATGTTAATGCAGCTGGTCTCCTTTCTCTTCATCTTGGTCTCAGTTACAGGTAACATATCTAAACTCTGATCGATTATCTCAGGTTATTAATGATGCATTGACTGTCAACTGATTATTAAAAAATGTTGTAATCTAATATTCAAAAGCAGAAAGACAGTATCTATTAACCTATTGTTTTCTCAGAATGGATGTAATGTTGGTAAATGTAATATTTAGAAAATATTTATAGAAACCCTAACTATACTTTTATTAACCCCATATTTGTGTAGTCCACTTTAAATATTCTACATTCAAATAACTAAGTGTCTGTCAGACATTTCTCAATATCTCAACAAACTATGGCTATTGGTATCTACAACCTTTACAAATGGTATCTTTTTTTACTGTAATTTATTTTAACAGAAAATATTTCTTTAACTATGATTTTATTTCTAAAGTAAAACATATCCTGACTTCATCATCATACATCAGCTTAATGCAGAAATGCTGTTAATGCTGAAACTAAAGCAGATCTACATGGGCTTGCCATGGACAGTTACTACCTTGTATTCTGTTAATTACAATAACATTAATTCTACAAGTCATCACAGTATAACTAAACAGATATTTTGTCTTTCCCTCCAGTGTCTGATGATGTGTATAAGCTGATAAACAGTTCTGTTCAACTGGATGTGAAAACACAAGGTTATGAATTCTATGTTTTCATCTGGTCATTTAGCAAAACCAAAAGCATTGTGACACACACTAAATATTCTACAGAGGTGCAAACAGATTATAAAGAGAGAATGGAGTTTAATAAGGAAACACATCGTCTGACTCTGAGGAACTTACAGAAGAGTGATTCTGGACTCTATGAAGCAAAAACTATTCATAATGTGAATGAAATTGTTGCTACTTACCAATTATATGTTTTAGGTAAGTTTTATATCCAAAGCATGGGCTGTAGTGTCACATTTGTTTCTTAATTGTTTGTTTTATTTTGATACACACACACACATACATATAATTCAGTCATGCATGTGTATATGTGCATTACAGCCCCAGTGGAGAATCCGGTACTTAAGGTCTCTCAACAAAGCAATGATGCCTGTAATGTAACTCTGACCTGTGAAGCTGAGAAACTCTCACTCACCTCTCACTGCTACAATACTTATTGTGATGAGATGGAGAAGAAAACATCTGGAGACGGGCTTCTTTCTCTCTCATTGTATGTCAGAAATAACTTCATTATTTGTAATTATAGCAACCCAGTCAGCTGGAAAAATTCAGCTATGGACATTAAACATGTAAAACAGTTCTGCTTTTCTGAAGATGACAGCATGTACACATACTGCACAGGGTAAATTTATGTCTATTATTATGGACATAATTATCTATTATGTACATTATTACTAATGTCCTACCAGTAAATGAGTTTCATAGTATTATTTAATGATAGAGTAATGAAATTCCCCACCAACTCTCATATGCTGTATCATGCTAGTCAGAACTTCCCCTCACTCATTAACATTTTTGTAAAGAAACACTGGTCAACTGTTTGGTCAACTGTTCCCCATATACACATGGGGAAATAAAAGTTCATTGTTCTCTCTACAAGGTCCTGTAATTGTGATGACACACTTTTATTTATTTTTGCCAAACAAGGCATGATGTAGACACACACCTGTACTTTAAAACACCAATGTTCTGATTTTACAGACACTTTACTGATGATTAACTAATGTAATGCATTTATTTAGTAACGCCTGGCTGCAATTTTTTCTCTTTATGAGTTTTTGAATGTTGGTTTATTCGTTAAGACATAAATAACTACCTATGGAACCAGTTGTTGTTGAACCAGAGATCATTTGTTTGTTTATAAAGGTTGAAAAGTTGACAATATAGAATTAAATAAGGGTGTACTCTCTTTTTTCATGACCATATACGTGTGTGTGTGTGTGAGTGTGCTGATGTAAAGTGTAGCTGGGGAAAATGGAACAGATAACAGAGACAATAAAACAGATAGTATACATGGATTTTTGGTGTTAAATGATTATGTGCTACAGTGCTTTATCATTAAAGGTATTCGTATCTCATATTGCCATTAGCAAAAAATTAAATATTGACTTTACTTATTGAGTAATACTGGGTTAAAATCTGCTAAGACTTCTCTGTGGTGTAATCCCAGAATCTTGTTGAATTTGTGTAGTCCACTTTAAATATTCTAGATTCAAATAACTAAGTGTCTGTCAGACATTTCTCAATATCTCAAAAATGATGGCTATTGGTATCTACAACCTTTACAAATGTTATCTTTTTTACTTTAATTTATTTTAACAGAAAATATTTCTTTTACTATGATTTTGTTTCTAAAGTAAAACATATCCTTCATCATCATCATACATAAGCTGTTAATGCTAAAACTAAAGCAGATCTACATGGGCTTGCCATGGCCAGTTACTATCTTCTGGAGATGTATTCTGTTAATTACATGCAATTCTACAAGTCATCACAGTATAAAATTAAATAAGCCAGAGACGCGGGCTGGGGTTTCTTGGGGACAGGAACAATGACGGACTGCTTGAAGCATGTTGGTACGATGGTCCCCACAGGTCCATAGAGTCACCCTGCTGGAACTTTGATTCTAGTTTCCTTCCGTAGCGCTGCTTCGCCTCTGTTGACTTGACAGTTGTCCAGTAGACGATCATTTACACCCTCCTCAGGCGGTGACTGCTGAAAATTCTGGCTGTTCACACAGTGGCTGTTCTACGTTTATGCAAATTATTTAATTAAGCGGCAAAGCCACTGTGCTGTAGATTCAACTCACATTAACTAGAGGATCAAACAACTTTTGAACCAGCATTTCTACCTCAGATTTGGTCTGTAAGCAGCCCAGATTTAAATACAGAACATCAGTGAGGCCACTGGGGCCTTTACTGAAGCACTGATCTCAATTTGTCCCTTAGTGCTTTTAGATTGGTCACTGGTGCCAAAGAAAACTGCTCTAGCGGTCCAATATAAGGAAGCCGAGCATTAATTGCTCCGACAGTTGTAATAACTAATAAGATAACTAAAGTTGTGAATCTAATCAGATTCAGGATTAATACAAATCAGTCTAAGAGTCCAGAGATTATATTTAAGATGAAAGATGAAAGTGAACTATTTGCCTACTGTGTTTGCACACAGAAGGAATGTGACCTCCGCATTTAACCCATCTGTGCAGTGAA
>JAOVVF010056838.1:0-15302 GCA_028565595.1 Duopalatinus emarginatus
CCCTGGGTGGGGATCGAACCCGTGACCTTCCGGTCACAAGACCGGTTCCCTAACCACTAGGCCACAGCTGCCCCCGTGTCATGTCCTACATTAATTTTAAAGGGTTTTCCTGTTCTAACAGGACAACGCAGCATCTCACACATCTAGGGACACCAAATAATGGTTAGAGGAACACTCGTCTGAGATTTTTTTTTTATCCATACCTACATAAGTAGTAGTAGGAGTCCATGCCCTGTGGGGGACCTACCAATATTAGACAGGTGTATTAGTTTTTGTGGTACATCAGTGTGGTTGACACACACACACACACACACACACACACACACTACCATGTCAGTTCTTCTGAGAATTATCCCTCAGCAATATAATATTTAATCACAGTGGTGGATCTGGGGTTGTTTCTGCATAAATCCATATGGGGATAGGGAATATATATTAGGATAAACACGTGGATCTGTTGCTATGGCAACAGGACACCTTTGCTTCCGTGATTGTGGCTTTTCTTAAAGGGAAAGGCGTACCTGAGGACAAGCACAGCAGGTAAACATCTGCGTTTGACTCGTTCAGTTTTAAAAGCGCTGGAGCGAAAAACATGCACTCGTCATCAGGATGCGCGGTGACCAGCAGGACCCTGCAGACTCCACACGACCTGGACGGAGAATCAGGCGGATCACGTGTCGGCAGGACTTTCAAATCTTTAACACGACTCGAAGAACGAATAATGTCATCCCGTGAGGACGGCCATAGCCGCTTGGATCTATAATATATTAGTTTTAGACATATAAGGTAACCAAGAAAACCCAGAGTGACAGAAAGCAAAACAAACATATCTGCGTCCCGCTAAAAATACTCCGGGTGGAACAACGCACGCTTACTGAAGGTTCCTATGAGGTTCATATCGTTCTACAATACTCAGGATGCAAAAAATTATAATAGTGTATGATCATAATATTTAGTGTTCTATACAAATAAACAGGCAATAATTATATATGTATTATAACTGTATGAACTTGGTGTTATTTAAAAACGTGCCTTTTTATTTGTCCAAAACAAATAATTAATTGCAAATACATTTGTTTAATATTTTAAATATGTCAAAATTGTAAACTATATAATAATAAGTGTACACGGAGCTAAACCACACCTTGAACATTTGGGTGTGGAAGGATCGCATAAACGTCAAACTGATTGTGGGGAACCCATTTAACGCCACACCACCTGGTCCTGGTTGATGCATAAAAATTATTAAATACCCTCTTGTAAAGTCGACTAGAATGTATTGAAATAATATTAGTGCAAACAAGTAGAATTAAATTATAAGGTGTCAAAAGAATATCTTTAGTGTGTATATTATTTTTACGCAAAGATAACAAAAAGCAAGCTTGTGAATGTTTTTTTTTGCTGCCAGGACAAATAGTGGCGTTGAGGTGTATGTGTGCAGCAGTAGTGTCTGCAGCGCTCGCGCAGTGTCCGTTGGAAGCGGAATAATAAAAATCTGTTTTTAGCCATATAGGTTTGTCTTTTTGTCTCCAGTCAGCACGTTTACATGGACATCAGGTGAGTCCTCTTGTGTCTTGAGTGGAGTTTGTCCGCTGTAGCTCTTGCTTGTCTATTAAAACGGAGGTTTTGTGTCGGCTTTACTGTAAGCGTAGTTCTATTTCAGTTAGCTTAGCTTAGCTTAGCATAGCGCTTAGCGCTGGTAGCCGTGACAACATGGCGGCCTGGTTTAGGAAGGTGAAATGTTCAGGCTGGAAACTGACCGTCACCTGACGCCTGCTTTCTTTACCTGCATATTGCTTTTATTAAAATTTCCAGAGTTCTTTCAGGTGTGTAAACCTGACGTATAAAACAACAGTTAGCTATTTTGCACGCAGATATATGTCAAACATGGCTTTCCTTGTTGGACAGCCTGCTAACAATGGCTAGCATTGATGCTAGCAGGTGAGGCTGATGTTATTTACATAAAGTCAAACTGTCAAATAAGGTTTCTGACTATATCTTTGGTCGATGTTTGGACTTGGAAATAAAGCTAATGCTAGCATGAGTGATGGCGTCCTGTCTGACAGGTCTGTAAGTTAGTTTACTACATCCCTTACTAATTTCTGTGACTTCATTAATGTTAAATGTTTGTGTTTATTTCTTTTTTTTAAATAGAGGTTTAGTCTTATCAGCAATAGGAAATATTAAATAAGACTGCATTTTTATTTCCTATGGATTACATCTTGTCCTGGAAGTGTGACCAAACCAGTCCAGCTTCCTGCATGGTAGGTAAAGTGAAAATGAAAGTGAACTACACTCTTGACCACTGTGTAGTGGAATTGACCTCTGCATTTGACCATCCGTGCAGTCAAATACACACGTTAGTGAACATTAAGGGGTAATGAGCACACTTGCCCAGAATGGTCGGCAGCCCCTTATCCACAGCACCCAGGGAGCATTTGGGGGTTAGGCACCTTGATCAAGGGCACTTCAGTCAAGTCTTGTTGGTTGTGAAGATCGAACCTGGGACCTTCTGGTCAGAACATGGGTTCATTAACCACAAGCCATAAGGCTGCCCCTAAAAAAGCCGAACCCGATGCCAGGAGTTAAGTAAAGTTAGTGTTCATGCTTATTAATGTGGATAAATAGTGCTGTGTGAGTGTCTGTTTTGCAGTGCTGTGTGTGTGTGTATGTGTGTGTGGTTTGTGGTTTGCCCATGCACATTCCGGTTCGAGGTCGGATTTTTGCGAAAAAGGGAAAAAAAAGATATAGCTTTGCTGAGAAAAACCATGAAGCTGGTTTATTAGTTCATGTTGAGTGCTAGAGGAAGTTGTTTGCTAATGTATAATTATTGAAGAAATTAATGTCTGATGTCTTTAAAAAGCATTGCTTTAAATCCCTAAAAACTTTATTTTTTTATTAGAAGCTTATTTTAATGTGGTTGCAGAGGCGTTTTTTTCAGGGTCTGTCAAAACTAGGTCACACTGATGATGTCTCAGACCAATCTGCACATTTCATGGTCCTCAGTGCCCTGCTAACTTCTTACCTGCAGTTAGTTCTTGTGTACAGTTTGACAATAACAATGGAAAAAAAAAAGGTTTGATTTAATTCCGTCATGTCCAATCTATCGTTAAATGTCTAGAAAGGTGTTACGGTGAAGAAAATGATGCGAGTTACTTGTGAGTTTATGTAGCTAGTTCAGTTGAAATGCTTTGCTAATGCTTCATCATGAACGCTAGTTTTAAGTAGGGTGTGTAACATATCAAACAAGAGCCTAATGTGTTTTTATGCTGTTTATTAAATTAGCGTTGTTAAATATATGTAACACTAGTTAGAAACAATGTACAATCTGAATGCCTGTTACTGTTACTGGACAGTTTAAGTACACAAGCCAAACGAGTGACATGTCTCTTATGTGAGCGTGGGGTAAAATTGGCCAGATAATACATCACGTCCTAGTAATTTGCATTATCAGGTGCGACCGGACGATAGCCAGAGAGCCTACTTAAGGACACGAGTCAGATTATTCACATTTATTAAAAGAGAAACAGAAATCTTTACAGTGAGACTGAAACGGGAAAGTGTTATCAAGGATAAACAAAAATCAGGTTACAGACAGTTCACTAGCATTTTTATGAAGCTGTGCTGTATATAGGAGAGGGTTTCTGATGTCCGGAAGCTTAACAATGGACTGTTTTTGCATTTAGTCAATGCTGGATATTCATCCAAGCAGTGTCAGTATGGATTGTTCGTGATGTGTTAGATGCTTAACCTTTGGTCATGGTTTACAACACTGTACATGGTACCATATTAAAAAAAAGAAGACTCAGTGTTTACCTGTTTGTGCCTAACCTAGCAGTGTTCAAACACAGAATACTTAACAGTGAGATTATCAGGCGACTGGAGAGTTTAAGGGAAAACAGCAGGTCATTATCATGGATTGAGAAAACCAGGGTGGCAGAAATAAAATCACAGAGGAGCAAATGTGAAATAGGAAATGACAACAAGACCATGTGTGACTTTAATCCTGTTCGGGTAAGGCTTTAGCAGGTTTACTTCATGGGAGGAAAGCCACATGGAGTATATATCACCTAAGCTCACAGTGGACCCTGGGACTCACCTTATAAAAATTTATTGAATAGAAAAATCATGTACATTTTTATATTTTAAGTAGTTAATTGATGGTGTAGAAGGAACAAAGGTTTCATGTTGCTTTGTTCTCCTGTCTCCTGATTGTCAGTCAGTGTGGTTCCTCGTCCCTCATGTTTATGAACACAGAACATGGCGCCCTTCTTGCTGTTTAATCCGTCCCTTTATCTGGAATGTGTGTGTTTAAGGGGTGCGATGCCTATTTTTCATCTGCTTTTGGTTTTTATAAGAGTTACTTGATCTGCCGGCAGTGGGACAGTTGTAGCCAAGTACAAGACATATAATTATTGTGTCCGTGCCTGTGTCTTGCCACGTTGCCTCCAATTCTTCCCCCCCCAAGAATTACGTCAACTCCAGACATATATTCGTTCCATCATAATATAGAAAATACTATGTTGAGACAATTTATACAGGAGGTGTACTAGAGTGCGGGTGTCTGTGTCCGGTTTGACTAAACTGCAAAGTTGGAGCGTGATGAAACGACATCCGTGTTTGTTTAAGATACTGATTATGTTTATTCTGTTGTCACGTCAGGTTGAGCATCCTGATAGATGAACCGTATCCTCATTGTAGAGGTGGTTTGTTCTTATGACATGTCATCAGGTGTTGTAACATTTCCGGGTGTTTTTTTTTAGATACGCACAGTTTACCCTATTTAAAGCTGAACCTTGTGCAGGCAGGTAAAGATCCACAGCAGTTGCAACCAAACAGGTGATATTAGACTGAACAAGCATGACAACTCTATCGTAAGCGCGAACGTTATTCTAAATAAACAGAAAGTGCTGTTTTTGGAAGTTGGGTGTTGATGGGAGCGTAACGATACATCATGCCATTATACAATCAGATGCAAAAAAAGTAAGATTACCATCAAATCAGTGGTCACGTGATCACATACTTTCATAGAGATGAAATGTGAAATATGATTGCTCCAGATTTCAACGACTAGCATTCTATACTGTATACTATACATAATACAGTCCCACAACAATGTTTTGACAGTTTAACAAAGTTAGACTTATTTTTTATTTTTATAGTTAGAAGGAAGCTGTGCTTTTTTGCAGTATTAAACATTTCTTTGTAGCGCTCTTTAATTTATTTAGTTTTACACCGACAAGAATACACATTTTGTTTTTTAGCTCTAATTTGTCTTTGTGTACATTTTGCTCTGAGGTTTGTATCAAGACTGGAGATTTTTTTGTTACACCACTGGATAATGTCCACAATTTAGACAAACCTAGCTATAATAATAATAATAATAATAATAATAACTATAAATTTCTTACTATATTATTATAGTATACTTACTATATATAATGATTTGTACAGCACATGTTCGTGTCTGATTTTTATGCATCCTTGTCAAACCGTTTTTTAAATCACCTATGTTACTTTTGACAGTTAGATTTTCAGCCCTGAGCATCTCAGACACATTTCCACATGGGGTTTATTTATTATTCTTATTCTTATTCTTCTTTTTATTATTATTATTATTTAAAATTTTAAAATAAAAGTGTGAATTTCATTCTGGTTCAAAATTTACACCTGTACAAAATAGACGATTTGTATGTATCTATGTGTGTATGCTTGTAGTTGAGCAATATTGGGCTAAAAAAGGAATACTGTTGCTTTGTTTAGCCAAATATCAATAAAATACAATAACAAATAACAATTTAATTCTGAAATCATTTATTTAACCAAAAACATGAACAAAATATAATATAACAGTAAGTGTTTGGGAAACTGGTATGTGCCAAGGATATATTTTTATATGACCGTTGTAATCTTTCACAAAACACCTTCAATAAACATACCTGGAATTTCCTCTAAAGGGTCAGTGGCATTATGTTGGTGCTTGGTTAGTGTTAATGTGCACTTTGCTGGCCTGAATTGCAGTATGGCGTAATAAGTGATAAAATGAAGCCAGGTCTGGAGATAACAAAATGTTGTTTGATGGATTATATAACTGTACACTCATGACTGGTAGACATCCGGGCCTCCGTCGAGCTCTGGTTGAAACTTAATAGTTTCATTCTTGTTAGCTGTTTCAGTCTAAGCTGTTTAAGTTGATGCTTTCGTTTTTTTTGCTGACTGGTTTGATTTTTGTACCTCACAAACCAAAAAACATAAAAAATCCTTGGCTGAGAGGCATACAAAACCCTGCAAACATGCTTCTTATACTCTTTCACTGGTTGGTGCTGTGGAAAATTAGTCAGTAGATTACTAGGTGTTAGTCCTAATCACAAATTTTTGATAATATTGTTTATTGGCACAATATTTATCCCTACTATTGATATTAAGATAAGAGTTATAGAGTTATATTTCCTGTCCCCATCTCTTATTTAAAAAAGGGGAAATAAAGGTGATGTGTACCGCTACACACATGCAGGGTCCTAATCTAATTACACAAGCAGTTTTCTTTCATGTCATCTAAAGAAGACCAGTTTTGGGTAAAAGCTGTACACGTGAGATCACCTGGCACGGCATCTCAACTGTCATGCTCGAGGCAGTTTCCGTAAAGGTGTCGGATATGTGAGCATAAGACAAGAGATCAAGACTTTGAAGTCAGTTTAAGAAACTGAAAGTTTAGAAGTGAAACAGCGTGTCATGAACCCCATTGGGGTTAGGGTAGTTTCCAATCGTTCCAAACAGCTGCTTTGTGTTTTTATAAGCAGCTGGATTGGCCATTTAGTAGTGTTAGGATGCACCAAGTGATTCTCTTTGCAGATGAGGCCTTGTTTTTTTTAAGGGAAAAAGACATTTCAGTGTAGCTACTTGTGTGTATCAGTGATCCCCCACCAGATATTAAATACTTCCTGAGCGTTACTGTCATCCACCTGATAAACTAATCCAATCTGAATAGAGTTGCACTCTGCTTCTACACTTGGTCTGATAGTCTACGGTAGTTAGGCATCAGAAAAGATAGGCTAGCCATGAGTGTGAGCTTTGCATGGCAATGATCCTGTTTACTGGTTCAGCAGTTGTTCTTCCTTAACCCATTTTTGGTAGGTACTAATCACTGTATACTGGTGCACACCGCACAAAGCCTGTTGTTTTGGAAATACCCTGACTAAGTTGTCCAATCATTGTAGTTTAGTCTTTGCAGTGAATGTTAATGTAAAATGGCACCTGTCGATGGGTGTGATATATTAGGCCGCAAGTGAACAGTCAGTTCTTGAAGTTGATGCATTGTAGTAGTTAGAACTAGGGCTTGGCGGTATATCGATGTATTAAAATATATTGTGATATAAAAAAACAAAGTGGGACATGGAATGAGGCTGTATCATTTATATCGATATTTGAAGTTTTTCAGAGCCTTTCAATATAAGTCTGTATTCTGCTCACAGCCCCGCCCCCACCTGCATTCTCTCACTCTCTGCTCACAGCCCCGCCCCCACCCGCGCTCACGTACACTCGCACACACAAACATGCTGGGGGCCAGTATCGCAGAGCGGTAAAGCGTGAAACGCAGCCCTAAACATTTAACAGAATATGGCGTCTTGTATATCAAAACAGGTAAAAAAAAAAAAAAAAAAGCAAATAGCTTTACTTACGTGTTCCATGTTGTGTGCCGAAATTCCACAAAAAGAGGAAACGTACATGAACTTGAGGTGTGAATTGATTTTGTGTGTGTGTGTGTAGGGTGCCCAAAACATTTTTAACTCGCACTGTGTATTCTGTGACAAACAGACAGATGTTGTACAGAGCTGGTAAATCAGATTTACAGTATCGGTGTCAGTACTGGTCTATAAACAATGCTGTCTACAAATTGGAGTCTAAAGCTACAGTATTTATTAATGACTATAGTGATTGGTTAATGTACAGTTATAAATGTTCTTCCCAAATCCAAACCGACAGTGTCAGGACCACGTCAATTACATTTTAAATGTTAAATGGATGATATGAAGGGCTTTGGTGACGTGAGGTGCAGAAATGTGTGATGTTCACCGTTCATGAAATTCCTTCGTCTAGGACTGACTCGTGCTTAAATACGGACTAAAATCGCACAGTGTATGCCTGGCTTAAGAGGAGTTAGTCTATAAAAATGTGGAGGACATGTAAGAATTGTCATTGTTTGTTTAATTTATTTTATAATTATTTATTTGTGTTGTATGCTCATTTTTATTTACTTAAAAATACATTTACAGAACATTCAGGTTTGCTTCATTTGTGAAAATGTAGCCTAATTTCACTGTTTAAGCACTTTCTTACACATACTGTAGGTCTGTTAGTTAATCAAGTCATTCGTTATCTGCTTCAGTCTTTATTTTGATTTATTTTATTTATTTCACACATCATGAAAAATAGCCAAATGTACAATCATAGACATCCAGTGAAAACCTTTGTCTTAAACATGAACATTTGATTTTTATTTAAACTATAATAAGAGATAAGGTGCCACTGGTGACGTTCCATTCGGCAGGCAGCTGCCTAAGTGGGCAGCATTGTTAGGAAGCATATGCACGTTCCTGAGAAAAGGACTGTCCCATTTACCAGTGGCAATATCTCACAGACCTCGAGTGTATTATTGCGATTATACTACAGTTCCGTTATCAAAGTTTATTGATGGATTTTATGATAAAGAGGACGAAAAAATACAATCTGTTTGTTTATTAACATTCTGTGAGGTAAAATGGTTCCATTCTATTAGACAGCTCTCTGCTGAAACATCTTTATATCTAAACGGTTTGTCCTAAAACATCTATGTATCTTATATATATAAAATAACTGTTATATCGTGATATGTATCGTTATTGGGAAATGGGTTAGTACCTACCAAAAGTGGTCCAAGGTGAACCAGTGAAAGGGTCATGGACCCCAAGGCTTACTGATTTGCATAGGGTATGTGCCTGGTTTGATCTCACAGAAGTATCTGGTGCTGTCTTGATCCCAGAGACCTCAGCACACTTTGAAAGGTCTGAGCTGTCCTGCTTTTGGCATCTATTGCCAGTCTACTATCTCTCGTTGGTATTCCTGTAATACTTGCTAGTGCTCCTCATGTTAATATCACGTATACATACATCACTTATATGTATATATGTTTACCTTGTTCTTTTATGTTATTTTTAGAAAGTACTTTTATAATCCCCCATTTTATCTTGACTATTTGTTTCTTCTTGTGCAATATTTATGCTGCTGTGACGCTGCAGTTTCCTTCAGGGTCAATAAAGTTTTATCTTATCTTATTTTATCTTATGGAGACGTAACTGATGGAGTATAAACGTATTCACTAGCCATCGTAGGGAAACTGTTTATATCGGTCACAGCCCAAAGCCAAGTTTATGATTTTATAAATGTATCTTGAGGCTGTACATCATGCTGATCTACAGGCTGGTTTGTTGTTTGGTTGCAGGCCATAAATCTACTGAAAACTATAGTTTAAAGCTAGATAAATGGATGGATACATGGATGGATGAATTGATGAATGGATAGACAGCTTCATGGATTGGTTGATACATAGATGAATAGATGCATGGATACATAGATAAATGGTTGGATGCATACATAGATAAATGGTTGGATGCATACATAGATAAGCAGGAGCATGAACCTCTCTCAGTGTCAGCTGAATTCGTTTGATTCAGATATTTGAGGTAACAATACGATTCAGGAGCTTTTTTTTTTTTTTTTTTCTTCCCCCTGTTCAAATGGTCTACAAACTTTGTTTAAATTATGTGATTTGACAAGATGAAATGACAATTTAGATCAATATACCAATAATAAAATTGTGCATAAAATTATGTGTAGGAGCAGCAAAAAAATAAAACTTAACAAACAATTTTTAGGCATTTTAATTTGAATCACAATCGCCAGGACTAGGAATGCTTTTAAAGCATCGATTTGTGTTGGGTTTTTTTGGGGGTTTTTTTTGGTTTTTTTTGGTCATCACCCCTATTAGATAGATACATGGTTGAATAGATTAATAAATACATGGATGAATGATACATGGCTGGTTGGATAGATACATGCTTAAGTAGATGCATGCATGGATGGATAGATACATGGCTGGATAAATAGATACATAGATGAGTAGATGCATGCATGGATGGTATGTAGCTGTATGCTTGTGGTTAAGGAGCCAGCCTAGGGAACAAAAGGTCCCCAAGTCCGTCCTTGCAACTGTCAAGACTCGACTGAGATGCCCTTAAGCAAAGCACCTAACCCTCAGCTGCTTTCGGGACCTACAGATAGGGGTTACCCACTGCTCTGGGCATTGGTGCTCACTGCCCCTAGTGTGTGTCCACTAGTGTGTCAGGCTTCTATTCGATTTAGATTGATTATCTACTTTGCAAGAGAGAAAGAGCCCTAAATGACACACTGGTTTCTGCTTCACATCCTGCTGCATTAGACACTCCGTGGTCTTGTTCTCGTCTCAGACTGAAGCATTAACCGGAGTAATGTTCTAACCGCTGCTGAGAGGGAAAGAGCGTGTGGTCAAAGTTGGAGCAGGGGGATTGGGTAAAACTGCACTTATTATTATTATTATTATTATTATTATTATTATTATTATTATTATTATTAATAGTAATATTTTGCTAAAGGGATTAAAAACGCAAGACTAATCGAATTCACACACACATATTTCCATTAGCTGCTAAATAATGAAAAGCGAAAATGGGGAGCATGAGATAACCAGCGCAGGTTTACGCAGCACACGTTGCTTTTACATGCTGTTTGCCATATGCTTTGCACTTTGTGCTTATCTTGGGACTTCTGTAATGAAAAGAGTAATGAGATTTGCTGTTTGTAGATCAGCAGAAAAGCAAGAATACACTGATGTGTCAGATAAACTGGTAGGGCCGAGCCTAGGTAATATACATAGCAGTGCCACCAATGCACCCCATTGGTTGCTTCTGCCAGTGCATATATAAAACAATAGACATCTATGTCTGCTCCATAATAATATAGGGTTTGTGTAGCTGGCATTCCATGGGACCCCTGGTACGTCTCCAAACCTGTCTGACGGGGGAATGCTGTGACTAGTTACACCCGTTCACATCATGCATTTATTCTGATGGCTCTGGCCTATGGACAATGCACTGCCACATACATTTAGAGATGCCAAATAATTTTTGGGGCTTCGCCATTCCCACCTACATCACCAGATCTCAGAATAGTAGACCGTTCTGCAGAAAAAAATGGTGTTCATTGCCTACAGAACATTTCTTTTTGCACTCCTACGCTTCTGTGTGGGACCTAATCAAGTATTAGACTGATGTACCAGATTTTCTGGCACTTCAGTGGTTTAAACCATTATTAAACCATCGAATACATTCTCGAGTAGGGATCACTTTTTAATCTGACACTTGGAGAAGTGTTGAGAAACGACATTCAAAAAGACTCAATAAGACGATGGAGACGCATGTTTCTCACATTCCCATCTGCTTGGTTGACCCCAGTGCAGCAGATGGTTTTATTATTTGCTTAACAGAGCCTCTCTGCTTTCACAGGATGGAGGAGTGTCATTCTCGAATCTTTAGAATCCCTCATCCAGTCTTCTCTTAACCTCCAATCTGTAACTTAAACTTGTTCCGTCTTTCACAAGACAGATCATTCGGTTTCGGTTTCTACTACATACACAATGTGAACGATTATGTCAACGGTTTTGACATAATGTAAAAAGGAATAAATAGATACTTGGTAAAAAGATGATGCTGAAATGATAAAGGTGCTGATGGAGAAGAGGGTGGGATGAATAAATGGATGGATAGATGAGCTGGATAGTATGATGTATGTATGGATGGATAAGTAGATAGATTGATGAATGTATGGATAGTAAAAATATATATGACAAGGGCCAAATTGTGATGTCTAGACAACTGGGTCAAACCATCCCCCAAACAGCTGGTCTTGTGGGGTGTTCCCGATATAAAGTGGTTAGTATCTACCAAAAAGTGGTCCAAGGAGAAACAGCTGGTGACAGGGTCATGGGAGTCCAGGACCCGCTGATGTGTATGAGGGGTGAAGGCTAGCCTGTCTGGTACAGTCCCACAGAAGATCCACGGAAGGATCTGTAGCTAACATCTTGTTGCCACAAATACCACAGCACACCTTTAGAGGTCTTGTGGAGACAAAAGGTATAATTGGAATTGGTTTTATCAACTGCTTTTCTATCACATGCTTCTTCCAAAACACCTGAATACAGCCAAATGCATCTTTTCAATGCCTGTTATAGGCTGGTGTTGCTGTAGTTAACTGGGTGGCATCCAAGGGACAGAGTTTTGCTCTTTTGGACTGCCCAGAAAAAGATGGCAGCTTTGAGATTTCAACCCATCCATAACATCTGATGGCTGAATATACTTTGTGTTATAGGCTAGTGTATATATATATATACACGTTTAGTTATATTGTTAGATTTGGCAACCTTTGTGCCTATGAAATGGGATCATAGCTGATCAGGTGAAAATAGAGCAGGCCCAAATATCAAAGTGTCACCTATACAGACTCCCTGTCTCCTCACAGCAGTTACGTGACTCCTAAACACGTACAGCACTGGAGCAGCATGTCCCATTCCTGAAATCTCTAAACCTTTAGAAATGCTGACATCCTCGTTTCTCTCCTTTCCTTTTTTCAGGTGCGCCATGTTGGGGTCGAACCCGTGAGTGAGCCTTCCTGCCTCAAGGCTCCAGGCCTTCAGGCCTCCTTCTGAGCCTTCATCTTCATAATCATCAACAGCAGCATGTCAAGCTCGGGCTTCCCCCCCAGTCAGGGGAGTTTCAGCAGCGAGCAGAGCCGCTATCCAGCCCACTCACTGCAGTACACCTTCAGTCCCGCACGCCATCCATCGGTAAGTCCTTCCACTCATCTCCTTACAGCGCTACTGCTTCCCTTTTGATTATAATTCTGTGTGCTCCAAATGTTTTGGCCCCCCCGCATAAAAACTAAGCGGTGGCAAAAGACTAGCAAGTGCTGTAATTATTTCCTCAAACGAACAGTCCCTTCTTAAAACTGAATTGTTGGAAGCAGGACAAATGTCCAGTGTAAGAACCTGAGTGACTTTGATAAGGGGACACATTGTGAGGTCTAGATGACTTGGTCAGAACATCTCCAAAACAAAAGAGGTGTTTGTCCCAGTATACAGACATGCATACCAACAGTAGTCCAAGGAAGGATCACAGGCGCCCAAGGCTCAGTGAGGTGTGTGGGGAGCAAAGACTAGCCTGTCTGGTCCAACAGAAGATCCACAGAACAATCTGTTGCCTATGCGCCTCGGTGCCAGATAGCACAGATTGCCTTCTGATGTCTCATTACCATGCTGTTACCAGTATACAGCATTTTATACTGCCTATGTATTTTATATAGGTACCAGTTTTTCTGGCACATCAGTGTATAAAAGCTGTTCTGTAAATAGACTGAAATAATTTGCTCTATGTCGTAATGAGGCAAAGTAGAAAGTAGAAATATTTTGTCTGAATGATATCGCCTGTGTGCAGAGCCCGCAGCAATTTTGGAGAACGTGGTGTCTGCTGAGACAGATGTTACACAACAGATGCCAAGTCACTGTTCCTGAATTTTTTTTTTTTTTTTTCTCTCAGCGTCGCACAGTCGTCTTAAGGAAAAAAACACGCTCTGTGCCTGAGCTCACTCTTTTTTTTTTTTATAGTCGGGGTTTAAGACTTGCAGATATTTTGATCCAGCTATATTGCATATAAATCATTTATTAGATAAACAGCTGGTGTGTTGCACAAGGTTTCTGTTGGCCGCGCAGTAATTCGCACACTGAACGATGACTCGGTCCTGGGAAAAAAAAAATCAAAGCGTGAGCTGAACATCTGTCATATAAAATGTACATTTTTATATCTGAAATCATCAAGTGAGCTTGTTAAGAGGCATGCATGATCCCATACTGAGAATCTGTAATGGATTTAATACTGGATCACTGTTGGGTCAGATCGGATAGATTTTCCAATTTCAGGAGTTTGTAGTGCGTCTGAGCACCGGCATGTTAACGATTCTCATAAGGCATTCAGATGGTCGTAGCTAATGTAGTGGACTAAAGTAGGACCAATTACACTGATCAGCCATAACATTAAAATCACTGACCGGTGATGTGAATTATATTGATTATCTTATTACTGTGGTGTCTGTCACATGGTGGGATAATTCGACAGCAATTTAACAGTCAGTTATCGAGATTTATGTGTTGGAAGCAGGAAAAATAGGCACGTGTAACGAACTGACCGACTGTAACGAACTGACAAGCACCAAATAGCGATGTCTAGACGACTGGGTCAAAACATGTCCAAAACAGCAGGTCTTATGGCGTGTTTCAGTATACAGTGGTTAACACCTACTAAATGTGGTAAACCAGTAAACGAGTGACAGGTTCATTGCACCCAAGAGTCACTGATGTGCTTAAGGGGTGAAGGCTAGACCACCTGGTCTGATCCTACAGAAGGGCCCCTTGCTAACATCTTGGTCCCAGGTACCACAGAAGAGTTCTGGTAGAGTGCATGCCTGAATAGGGATCTGTTTACGCTGATCGGTTAATCTCTTTAAACAAAGTTGGTTACGTAGCACATTGGGATTTGTCACGTCAAACTGGGAAGTCAGCAAGTTGCTAGGCAACAGTTGAGCTATGTGCTGTTAGTGTTCTGGATAGTCTCAGTGGAGTGGCTGCATGTAACTGGAGTCGAATGTAATTTATATGTAGTTGTATAATTCGTGCTGTAGTTACGGCATAGAGGTGCATCATGTGATGTGAAGTCAGGAGCCATTCTGTTCCAAAGTGTGAAGTGTTCCAGCCACATGCAGTGCACATGTCATGCAAACATGAGAAAAGTTCCAGGTTCAGACTTCTGTATTATTCACACTATTCGTTTCATTTCCATGAGTGTTCCTGACTCCTTTCCGTTATTTAGTTCAAACCCAGAAGTGTCAGGTCTTCACTGTTCTAAATCACACAGTCCTCACAGTGAAGCGGATCCCAGCTGTCTTTGTCTTTCTGTTTTTTTTGTATCTCTGTCCATCTGTCTGTGTTATCTATCTCTCTATTAATCATATATACATTTCTTTGTCTTACTGTATCACTCTGTCTCCCTCTCTGGGTGTCTCTCTGTCTCTGTACCCCCCCTCTCTGTCTCTCTCTCTGTCTCTCTTTCTTTGGGTATCTCTCTCTGACTCTCCAATTTTCTCTCTCTCATGCTCTCGTTCTCTCTCTCTCTCTCTCTCTCTCT
>JAOVVF010056853.1:0-16796 GCA_028565595.1 Duopalatinus emarginatus
ATATACTTCTAAAAGTCCTCACTAGCATGCAATGAATGAATATGTTGGCTTGAAAAGATGCATCTTTTGGATTTTTCTTTGCCATAAAAAAGATGGGCACATTTCCCAGACAAATGTGAGACATATAGAAAATGTGACAGCCTAGTTGTGAGGCTATGATGCAACTGGTCTTTAAATTCAGCCCCCCTAAACTAGACAAAGCTATGGTTTGTCAAGGTTGAAGTCAAATAACTTGAGAGACCTGCACAGAGACCTGACCTCAACCCCACTGAAAACCTTCAGGACATATTGGAACACTGACTGTGCACCTGGTCTCCTCACACAACACCAGTGCCCAACCTGACTAATGCTCATATGACTGAATAGGCAGAAATTCCCACAACCACAATCCAAAATCTAGTGAAAAGCTATCTCAAAAAAGGAAGCTGTTACGGAAGCAAAGAAGATCCCGAATTTGAGAATGGGATGTTCAAAAAGCACATATGGGTATGATGGTCCAAGGAGTTCATATCCTTTTGGCCATATAGTATAGTGTTGGTGGTTAAGGTTGATTGTGTAGTTTAACCTTCACCCAGTGTCCAGCATTTAATTTTCCTGAAGGCCACACACCTGACAAACATACTATGCACTGAAGTGCCAGAAAAACTTGTTCACCAGTCTAATAATTAGTAGGTCCCCAATGTAGCATGAACTCCCCAAGCTTTCAGAAATATTCCCTAGGCAGTGAACACCAAACGTCTTGCAGAACGGTCAACAGTTCTCTTGTATTCCGAGGTGTAGGATTTCTGTGTTCGACAGTGTGTTGCATGGCATCACAGATGTATTGGATAATGTTGAGATCTGGTGACTTAGGTGGGAATGGCAAAACCCCAAACTCAGATGAATATTCCTCTAACCATAATTTGGCATCTCTAGACGTGTGTGGTGGCATATTGCCATGCTGGAAGAGGCCAAACTCATCAGAATGAAATCAGGACATGAACAAGTGTAACATGTCAGAAAGGAGGCACACATAGCACTCATTTGTCAGCGATCTTTGTAAATGTATCAGGGGTCCTCTGGCCAGCTAAACAAACGCTATACCATTATAAAGCTACTACAACCCTATGTATTTTGCATACGCTCATCAGTACTTGTCTGGCACTTCAGTGTATAACAAAGACTGTTCACAGTAAAAGGAAAGATCACAGTGAAATAATACTGGAAAAGATGACGATCTGTCCTATGTTACTGTGGGCACTAAAGATCCAATCAGCAACTAACTGTTAACTACAGTCATTGCCTGAGTCACACACAGACCAGCTCCTTCCCTACACACAAATTCTGTATACAACCACTTCCTTGTGAACCCTATATTGGGGTCATCAGGTAGGCACCTCCCTTCATCTGTGTTTCACTGAATCATATCCACAACAGCTCCGGATGGCTCAGCAGTGAGGTTTGGCATCCCAGACCCACTCCCCTTCTAGTTCACTGACTAGCCCTATCAGCTACATCTGACAGTTCTTTTACAGCTATCCTTAGCACACGGCCATTAAATCCAAATTCATTTAGCAGAAACATGGTGGACTTTGCTACAAAACCCCTCTTCTGGTCTAATATGTGCCTACCAGGCATTCTCTCTCACTCAATTCTTTAATTTCTTCCTTTCATAAGCTCTCCATACTTCATCTTCGAATGGAACTGTCAGCTCTATAAAATAAACAATCCTCCTGCTCTCTGAGTACAACACCATGTCTGGCCTCAACATAGTTACCGCGATGTAGTGTGGAATCTGCAAACTGGTTTACAATCTCATACCACTAGCAATCGCCATATTGTTAATCTCTATGCGCTTTCTATCGAACACCCCTGCTAGCATACCGAGCACCTGATCATGCCTCTATGTGTACTGACCCTGCGATAAACTATCCTTGCATGCTGACAAGATATGCTTTAGCATCCCTTTTCTACCACATAACTTACAATTTGCACCATCACCTACCCACTGAACAAGGTTTTTTGCTGTTGGAAGCCATTGTATGTCACTCCCAGTAGGAACTTGATATAGCTCGCATCCATCGCCCACAGCTCTCTCTAGGTGATTCTCTGCTTCTCTACCCTGTTCTATCTTAGCCACTGACCCTGTTTTACCTGGCCTGCTGCTACTGCACACCACACTTCCTCTTCCTGTTTGCAAATAAAACCTGTAACCAAGTGCCTCATCTCAGCTGATGTAGCCTTATTAAATGCTTTCCACACTTCACCTGACCCACCCTCCCACTTTGTACCTGCCATATCACGTTCCCATTTTGCTAACTGTACTCCCTTGCAAGCATTCCACTTCCTCCCTGATTTTGTGACTGACGCTGCTGCTTTAATTACCACATCCTTTAACCCTGACAACAACATTTTGCGATCTGCCTTCGCACATTTATACTCCTCCACTGAGCTTGTCAGCGGAAACTCAGACATCCCTCTCCCAAACCAGGTCACACTACTTAAACAGTGCGGAACACCCAGCCACTTTTTTATATCACATTATTTATCAACCTTTCTGCACCTTAGTAATTGGCACCACATAAACTGTCAGTGGCCACCTTATACGGGGAAGCAATCCAAACTGAAAACACTAATATTTTAATTTACCTGGCAACAAAGACTTATTGATGCTATTAATAGCTTCCAGCAATTCCTTCCTCCTCTCCATGACAGTAAACATATTTAAATGATTTCTGAATAAAGTTACAAATTAGTCTTGTACAATTAGATCTAAATAAAAATATCTACCTATAGCACACAAGGTGGATTAGATGGTACATGGGTGTGAATAAATAACACATGATGGAACAACATAATATTTTCTTTATTGAGGATGTGTCAAGACAAGTATGCAGTGGAATGCAATGATACTGATGTGATAATTACTCTAAATATGTTTTTCAGCATATCCTTGAAATAGAAATAGAAGTAGCACTTCAGCCTGAAGGACTCCGAGACTGGTTATTAGTAATTAGACACAAAAAAAATAACACCAAAAGAAATAATTGCAATTTCACTTACATTCCAACATCAAGACAAGGATGAGTGGAGGTATATAGCTAGTGTTCAACCCATTCCTATTTTAAAATGTGTTTTAGGTACGTTGTTCGCAATTTACAAAACTACAAAAAAATACAAAAGTGAACACATGCCTTGTTTCCATCCAAACTTTTTGCAAATGTTATGTGTACATACAAAATATGAAACAAATTTTATAGGCTACTCTGATAAGGGCTGCCACTGTCTTTGCTTTTAGCATCAAATCTTTTTATGGCTGTGTTGTCTGCAGTTCAGAGATGCCTGGCAGGACAAGCAGTGGCACACCTAATGAGGGCTAAAATCTTTGTGCCACCTCAAAGTGCCAGGCTGTACCTCCATACATCTGGGAATATAAATGTTCCAGACAAAAGAATATAGTGCACAACCATTTTACAGAAGAGTTTTGTATTTAGCATTCCAGAATGTCCAATGCAACATTTGGTCTGATCAGGTAAAAAAGAATCATGTGACTTAAAACTTGATATGTCATCATTTATTTGAAAAACCTTTTTCCATTTTTTTTGGTGAATTGCAGAATTGCAGTTTCCTTTCCAAAATTCACAAAAATATGGATAAAAACCTGCTATTACTTTAAATTCCTGGCCTAATGCAGTCATTTGTATAAAGCTGAATAGATTTTGCCCAACTTGGAAGTGGATGTTAAAGGCAAATAGCTAATTAAAAAATAAACTCATTCTCTAAGCCGCTTCTCCCACTACTGCTTCTCCTACTACTGGCTACTACCAAGCGGTCATAGGGAAAAAGGCAGGGAAGACGGACACATTCACATACATGAGCAATTTAAAAAAATAATATCTGATTTAACTAAGTTTGGACTGGAGAAAGGACAGAAAGGACCTTGGTCACCCAGACAGGGAACTGAACCAAGGAAATGATCCATGGCTGTTGTGATGTGACAGTCACTTTGTTGCTGTGCCACCATAAAAATAAATTTAACCGCTTACTGGTTGTAGTTCTTTAAATATTTCTTCTTCATTTAATATTTACCTAAATCAGAAATTCTTGCTCTAAACACAGAAACGTATGCATGTCTATAATAGCTGTACATTGTTAGATTTGTCCCTTAAAAAGCAATCAGACAATTAATCTAGGATAGATTAATAGTTTTAGGATAGATCAATACCCAGTAGCCAAAACCCTTAAACTGTTTGCACATGGTTTCTGAAAGGATCTAGAATAATGTCTAGATGTTGGAGAGTCATAAGGGAGCACACACACTTCCCTATTTAGCTTCCACAGAGTTATTATTGTACCCACTGTTTAAACAAGTGCTAATATAGGCCCATTGCTGCATGCTACCCCTGGCACTGGAAATGAGCAGAGTAATGAAACAACAATTAAGAATAGTTAACTGGGTTGCCAGAGTGGATTAGTTTAATCTACACTGCTGTCACCAAGATGTTGGTTTAGAATAAGCATTAAATAAATTGTGTATGATGTACACAAGACATAAAAGATATAAGAATGAATGTGGGGTAATGCGGCACTATTTTATACCACAAACATTTTAATATATTTTTATCTTGATTCCAAATCATCTTTCAAACTATCAGTAAACAGAGGAACAAACAGCAAGGCAAAATTCTCAAACGTGATCAAGGCAAATGGTCAGTTGATCAGCAAACAGGCATAAACTAGACAAGACTATGGCAGTAAACAGTGAACTGGATAAGGTTAAAACATTAAATCAAGACCGGTAGCAAAAAAGGTTGAACAGAGCACTGACACAATGCTGGAAACTCCACAAAGTAACACTTATGGCTCTCATTTATCATCTGTGCATGCGCATAAACCATGTATACATGTTTCTATGTGTAGAATATGATCAAGATCTTTTGTGCAAATATTTTAAGGCACACTCTAGACCATACTAAGCTAATGGTAGAAACATAATAATGCCTATGTACATTATGCACATTTTGTAATCACACAAATCACAAATGGAAAGTAAAAGCACCCAAATGTCACGGATAAAGTTTGCCTGGGGTAAGGCCTTGCTTCAGGATTTATCACATATATACTTTAAAGAGGGAAAATGTTTTATGGTTTTGAGAATGCAAAATCAGTATTTTATCAGTGTTTAGAGTGGTCAATAGATCATCAGTCACTATTGCTCACCAGCTAAGATCTTAGAGACATCCTGTAGTCTTAATTCATCCTACTTTTGTAATGGCCAAAAAAACCTACTGGTAGCTTACATTTCCCAGTAACACTCAAGGTTCTTTGTACTTCAAAGTTTCTTCAATGCAAACAAGAAATTGGAAGACACGTCTGGCATTTCTAAATAACCTACAAGCCAAATAATGACACATCTAAAATGCATTTATATCACTCCACACTCCAGTACAGTGCATTTTCAAATATGAGGGATTTTCACACCATGTTTACATGTAGCCATGCTTATTTCCATATATGGAAATCTGAGGGTGTTTCTTCTGAAAATGGCTGTAATTACGTAATCGTACCGCTCAGAAACTCATTTTTTAAAGAATTTTGAGTAATATATTAATTGATTATTTGCAAAGTATTTACAGTGCCTTGCAAAAATGTTCATAATCATCTGACAGTTTAGATGAATTGAATAAATGAATGAATGAATCATTTGTCTGTCAGTGGACAGAAATTTCCATCCTTAATTACCCCTTAACCACAACAAACAGAGAAAAACCCTGATTAATGTCTTAAATATAAGATTAAGGGGTTTCACACTTAGGCCTGAAAGAACAAAAAATAAAAGGTGAAATTAAAAGTCTAGTTCACAAATCAAGGGCCACTTCATCTCTACTCAGAGAGAAATTAAGATATGATAAAGAACATTTTAAGTATATTGTGTTTTGTAGACAGGGCAATTCAGAATGTAGGATGTTTAATGTTTATTACATCCCAATTGTTAGTGCATTCTGGGAATTTTAGTTATTAGTAATCAGGTGCTGTGGTGGTGAACAAGTGAACAATACACTGAGTTGAGTAAAAGCACTGCTACTGTAGTACTAATTCACTTTATTTAAAATAAAAGTTAGAGAAAATGACACAAATATGAGAACATGAAATATATATATATATATAAAAGAACATTTGGTAGATGTCCTTATCCAGAGCAACCTGTGTTTATCTTATTTATATGACTGAGCAGTTGATGGTTGAGTTTTTTGCTCAAGGGTCCAGCTGTGGCAGCTGAACAGTGGTGGGATTTAAATTCATAACCTTCTGATCATACATCAAATATTTTATTTTAACTACTTAGCTACCACTACCCTTTTATATAGGAATACAGCAATATCGGATTTCCATATGCTGGAATATAATTAAATGAAAACACTGAACATATTGTAACAGAAGTTTAGAAGAAAGAAGATATAGCTCATTCAGTCTGTATCCACCTTTTATGCCACAGCATTGCAATTCTTTGTTTCCATAGGGACACTGTTCTCCTATTCTGCTGGAGGTCAGGTACACTTGGTTGGATATGAATCAGGAAATTAATTGTACTTTGGATGCAGATGGTACCTGCACCCTGGAGGATTTTGTTGATTTCAGCTGCAGTTATATTAAGCGTTTCCTTCTTTTTTCTCTTTGTCTCTGGTTATTTTGTTCTGCTATCCAGCATATATTTTTTTTAACATTTGAATTAAATAAACTTTAAAAACATCTTTAAATATTCAGTTGTTGAAGACGCATCATGCAGTAACAGCTCAATACAAGAAGCAGGAAATGAAGGTAAATAAATCCAACCTATTTTTTTTTCTAATACATGCATTTTATTTATTATTGTTTGATCCATTCTGACATTTTTTTTCTTCTTTTTTCCACCTTTACAATGTCAAAGTCCACCAGACAAAGTAAAAATGATCCTGCTGTCGGACTCAAAGCGACGGACATTTCAGAAAAACATGTGAGCCCCATGTCACTAAGTACACTGCTTGCAGAGATGCGCTGACCACAGGCTTGCCCTTACTTCAAGTATCACTCCCAGACCTGATACTCCCGGACCAGACTGGGATTATGCAGGGCAGACACTACTTTTTTAATACCAGAAGACTGCTTAATATTCTCTAATCTCGCCCACCATGGACCCAGCTCGAGATGTCTGGATCAAGTAGCTTTCTCCATGCCATACTCTGTTTTAAACTCCCCATGCCCCCAATTCTATCCCCACTAACCCAGTGGTTTGGGATTTAATCAAGATCTGGCTCCAGTTCAGGAACCATTTCGACCTCCGCATCGGTTTAGTCAGTGCCCCTATTGTAGACAACAATCAGTTTCTCCCATCTTGCACAGACCAAGTCTTTTGGGCATGGTCAGTAAAGGGCATAACTACCATTAGTGATCTATATGCGGATAAAAGTCTTTTACCTAATAGCCATCTTTTTTTTTTTTTTTTTTAATTAGACACTTTGTGCAACGTCTTTTTCCTCACTTTCCTAATCGACCTCCCGAAACTAAAAACGACCATTTGCACTCAACCCAGCTCAATCCAAATTAATTTCAGCAATCTATGGCATAATTAGCTCCCAGATCAGTGGCTCTAATGCTTCATTAATAAGATCTTGGGAAAGGGACCTAAGGGTGTCCATTAATGTACGTCAGTGGGACCTTATTTAAACACTGTGCACTCATCATCCATCCGTGCTACACACTGCTTAATACAATTTAAAGCAGTGCACAGACTACACCTTACTAATGCCAGGCATGTCCCAGATGTGGCCACTCGCCGCCCGAACACCAACACATGTTCTGGTCCTGTCCCAATTTGTCAGCTTTCTGGTCTGCAATTTTTAAAACGCTTGGCCAGGCCCTGGAAGACACCCTGGACCCATGTCCTGTTCTGGCGACATTTTGCGTCTACTTGAACCATTGTTTGCCAGCTACGGCGCAGTGGGTAGTGGCTTTTGGATGCCTGTTGGCTATATGTGCCATTCTTAGATGGAAGATCCCCTCCCCTCCAACACATAATTGGTGGCTCAAGGAACTTTTAGATAATTAAAAACTGGAGAAACTGCGTGCGTACAGGATAGACTCACTACAATCCTTTTATAAAGCCTGGTTGCCTGTCCTAAACACTGTCCTTAATAATCAAAGATTATTGTTTAATGACAGTGTAGAAGAGAACCCCCCCCCCCCTTTCCCTCCCATAACCTGTTGATTTTTCTTATAATACTATATATAACTATTTAAAAGAATATAGTCACCACTATATGGGAATAATAGAAAAAAAACATATGTAAACCAAAGTCTCCAAAAACTCTAAACCATGCCTACAACCTGAACTCAGACAGGAGCAATTAATATGGCCAAACCTGTGCCAATATGGCAAGGCCTGAATCAAAGGAAGGGCTTCAGTGTTACAAGTAAGGAAATTGTAATTATGCTTAGATGAAGTTTAAATGCAAAGCAAGGCTAGAGATGCCCCTCACAGCTGTAAGAGGATGGAATTGGACACCAAAAGAACCAGTACAACTGGCAAAGGTGTGATAAAATAACTGAAATAGCAACTAACAAGTGCTCCTAATTACCCCTTTATGTTTTTTTTTTGTTTTTTTTTAAAAAACTAAATTACCACTTTACATTATTGGAAATGTCCGTCTTTAATTACCCCTTAACCACAACATACATACCATAAATATAAGATTGTAGGATGTGTAACATTTATTGCATCCCAGTTTGTAGTGCATTCTGGGAAATTATATATAAAATTATATATATATATATAAACAGCATTTGGTAGATGTACAGGAAAAAGGGAAGTTGGCTCTGTGTCAGAGACCCGGGGTCAGGTAGAGAAACAAGCTATATAGAAGCTGCTGAGTTAGGTCAGCAGTGTGACACATCTGCGTCAAAGACAGTATAAGATAAGGCTTTTTTGCTAACGCCTCGGGGCAGTTATTTTCAGCCATACAAGGTCAAACACCTCTTTGAATGGGGAATCTATTTCTCTGAAACTAAAATAGTAATTACCGGAAAAAAAACACATGTTTGAAATCACTGGTAAAATCTGATGAAAATGGTCTACCTTATCATTGCTCTTGGATTAATGCAACACAGAAAGATAAGATTTTTTAGGTAATAATAATAATCTCAGAATAAAACAATAAAATGTCATATTATGTAAAATACATTACAATACCGTCATACAATACACACACTACCGTCCTATCAACCTGCGTTGGAAACCAGTTAGAGCCGCCAAGCTTCACTAACCTATGCATACGTTAACGAAAGACTACAACAGGCCCATGTTACCCTGTTTGTCACCTTTACTAATATGCTGATTGCTTATTTCTATTGACGGTCTGGACTTATGTAAGCAGTCACCATCTCTGCGTTTTGGGTTTGCACATTCATTTTTCATAAAGTGGTATATTTTTATAGTATAAGATCTCTGTCTGCGTCTGATCAGCCTGGGGTGGGTCTGCCTCAACAGAGGGTGTTTTGTGAGTAAAAGGCCAAACACCCAAGGACATAACATCCTGATGGTCAGCTTTTCACCCCTCATCATCAGAACATTGAAATGGAATGCTCATCAATACCCTTAGTCAGTTCTCAGCTCACTGTTGGTGTACAGACTAGCTAGCTTGTTGTTAATGTTGTATTAAGTATTAGTGTTGTGTTATTAGCAAATGTCATTGCATGTTTAGTATAGATACCTTCTAAAGGCACAAAGGATTATAACACCATATCCTGTGTAATCAAATTATGTTGATGTACCTTATGCTAGTCATAACCGAATTTTGACTTAAAATTATTATTATTTTTTTTAATATAAATTATGACTATTGAAAATCCTATATGAATATGAAGAAACAGAATGACTGTAAATCATTATATTATATATTATATAATATATATTATATATTTATATATATAAAATATAATAAGATAATAATATATTTTAGTAATGCATTACAGATAACTGAAGTTGACGTTATGACTAGTAACAATTGTTATGACCTGTAGACCCAGAGGTATTTTATGAAAAAAAAAAAAAAAGGTTTGCCATATGAGGATGAAAAGCACCGTCTTTGAGTGGGAGGGCAGCACTAGGGTCTGGTGCCCTAAAGGCACCATGTGAATGATCCATCTGGCAGTGCTGGCTCTGTGATTCTGAAACCTGATCATTTTCATGTCTTCAAAACAACTACTAGTTTAAGAATGCTGGTATTTTTATTGTTCTACTTTTGTTAAAAATGGAAACAATCTGACCTTAACAGAAGTGCAAACAGTCGTGAGATTTAAGACATTTTCAGGTCAGTTCAGGTGATTCTGCTTAACCACCCTAAACAAGCAACAATAGTACAGCTGGAATTAGACCGTATGGCACATCTGCACCTCTACAAAGGTCACAGAAATGATAATAAGTAAATAAACAAGAGGCAAAGACATACATAGAGGCAGGGAGCGAAAAAAAAGAAAGCAAGTAATCATTGCATAAGATTGCATCAGTGAATCATTGCATCAGATCTCTGGTTAGAAAAATACCAATAAATACAGTGTACTCTTAATGATGATGTGCTACAAATGGATGGTGCAATGATTTTTTTTTTTAATAAGAAGCTCAAAAACATCTGCTTTACATTCTCAAAATCAACAGACCTAACAACGAAATGGTAAGCATGCTTCATGTATACATAGTTTAAGAAAGATAATGTGTACTATAACATGTTAAACATGTATATTAAATATGTATTAATTAGTACCACCACTCATTATTTATATGATTATTATATTATCTATAGCTTTTTTAACTGCTTAACTACAACGATATTAAGATATTAAAGTTTATGTTAAAAAACTAAGCCAGATATGAATTGTACATAAATATTATGTTTATTACTTCAATTAATCTAACCTTAACATTGGTTTTCCATGTATCTTTTGCCCCATTCAAAGGTTTTTCAAGCGTTGTTTAAGATTTCATTGGATAATTAAGGGTAATTATAAAAAAAAGCTTTGCCTTGAAGCCCTTTTTAAAGTAGAAAAACATCCATGTTCGACAGGTTTCTCTATTTTGTAGCAGTATTATATCCATAGGCAAATTATGTTTTGTTTGTCAGATTATTTACATAGTATCTAACTTTTTAAATTAGGTTTAACTAAAGTTAACTTAACTTAAATGAGTATTTTTAGAAATCATACATATGCTGGATTATAGTCATGAATAAATAAATAAAACAATTGAAAAAAATATGGTGTACATTTATGCACATTTATTATAAATAACAAACTTCAATATTATATTTACATATCAGTATTTAAGTAATTTATACCCTGTACAATCAGTAAAGCAAAATGAGAAGAAAGTAATTAAACTAATTGGCTAGTAATAATAAACTTGTAGTCTTTTAAAACTTTTATATAAAAATATAATAGGCTAGAGGCCAATAGGCCTGATGCAATGAAATTGTGTATACTTTAAATAAATCTCATTATTGTGATGAGAAATCCCCTGTGTGAAATTATCTTGCGTAAGTATAATCCCAGTGTACGACCTAATACCACAGAGAATTTGGGCTTCATTTTCATGGCCATGGAATGCACATAAAAACAAGGTCATTATTACATAGGCATCGGCACAGGTGTTATGATGGTGCAAATATGAACACGGGTTGGGTTTAAGTAAATGTGTTATTAAAGGGTGTCCAATCAAATCAGCTCTGTTGGTTTTCTTTAATATGAGTGCAGACCAGCGACATTTCTGTAATGACTTTATAAAACATTTAGTAGCCAATACTAAGTTGTTTATCCTTTTTACCATTACAATCAAGTATGTTGTATTAAATTAGTAAATAACACGGTACACAAAAGTGCATCATATTCATTTATGACCACAAAAATAGCAATTGAGCTCAAGGTCAAACTATTGTATTGTGAAAAAAAACAACCACCATGGTTAGTTACCAAATTTGTCTTGCATTGGCATGAAAATAGAGCCATGTATGTGCAGTAATTATGTGTTACATAATCTTTATGGCTGCAGGACAACTGTTCCAGTGTCATCACTCCACTATTAGAAACAGATTACCTCTCACCAGCGTATGCTGTGGAATTTACCTTTGGCTTTATTGGAAACCTAGTGGTAATCCTAGGGTATATCTTCTGCCTCCCTGCATGGAAGTCCACAAACGTGTACCTGTTTAACCTGTCTGTGTCTGACCTCATCTTTCTGTGCACTTTACCTGAGCTGTCCTATGATTATGCTCACAACCAACTGAAATTTAATTCTGCACTATGCATAGTTAATCGCTACATCCTCAATGTCAACATGTACTCCAGCATCCTTTTCATGATGTGGGTAAGTGTGGACCGGTTCTTGTTGCTGTGTCACCCACATCGAGAACACATCCTGTTGACTCTTAAGGCCTCGTTGTGCATCACCATACTGAACTGGATCTGGGTGACCATTCAAATCACCCCTCTCTTCATCTTCATTATCCAGGATGCAGAGCAAAATGGCTGGACTGTGTGTCGTGATTTTGCAAGCCTGGGAGAGGCCAAAGTTACTTTGAGCTACACCATCGTGCTCACCATAACTGGATATGTGCTGCCACTCATGGCTTTGTTTCTGTCATCACAAAGAATGGTTTCTTTACTCATTGAAAGAGAGGAGTTGCATGGGACATCCTATCAAAAGCCAGTAAGAGTTATGAGAGCTGCAGCTGTCATGTTTCTGGTGCTCTACACACCCCTCCATGTAATGAGGATTGTACAGCTTGTATCACGGCTTCCTGAATTAAATTTGTCAAGGTGCATCCTAGACTGCATCAATGCGGTTTACATAGTGACACGACCAATTGCACATGCTCACACTGCACTAATACCAAAGGCTTTAATTTCAAATCTTTCTGTGGTGCACATTTATATACAGATGAGTGACAAATGAATATATATAAAGTGCCTGGAACATTTTCAGTACGCATTGGTATAGCTTTTACACTTTATAGAACTGTCCTGGAGAGATAAACCCCATTTGTCCTAAATATATTTTGATGTTTTGATAATTGTCTCTCTTTAAGTGTATAGAGCTATACTCAAATGCTGCCAAACTGCAAAACTGGCACCATGTATAGATGTGTGCACATGGACATTTTACATTTACGGCATTTGGCAGACGCTCTTATCCAGAGCGGATTACAAGGTTACTGCTATTACAGGAGGCCAACTTAGTGTTAGGAGTCTTGCCCAAGGACCCTTATTGGCGTAGCACAGACTAGTTGCCCAGACCGGGAATCAAACCCAGGTCTCTCACATCAGAGCCAATGATGTTACCACTGTACCCCACCAACCACACATGTACACCGTGTTTAATGACTCAACCATAAAAGCAACCCAAGAACAAGAAATAAATTACGGTGACTTAAATCAGTCACCTGACCTCAGTCCAACTGCGCACACTTTTCACTTACTGAATACAACACTGAAGTCAGAAAGACCCACGGACACACAGATAAGCAGCAACTGAAGGATGCTGCAGTAAATACCTGGAAAAGGATCTTAAGGGAGGAAACTCAACATTTTATAATATCCATTGGTTCCAGACTTTACACAGTCATTGACTGAAAAGGATTTGCATTGAAGTATTCACAATAATCATAATACTTATAATTGTTAGTTTGTAATTACTTTTAATACTGTAAGAATGGAGAGACTATGTAAAAATTGTTAATATTATGTTTTTTGTTAACCCTTTAAATTAAAGCTTAAAAAAACACATGATAATTACTTTTATTTCAAATCTAAAAGTTTTCATGCACAGACGCAAAAGGACAATAATTGCGTGGCTCTCTAAATACCTGACCATATGCATGATATTAGTAAGGAATAAAACATCACAGACCAATGATTTAGGAAAACAATCAAGGATGGTGGTGTCAGGCAGCCTGAAATTAATCGACTTACTGTTATAACTTAGTAGTTGATTTTATTCCTCTCCCCCCTTAATAATCACAAATGTTTAATTCCTCTGTTTAATTTCCGAATTAATTAATTGTAAGGATTTTTATTAGTTTATTTAGTTATATTTAATGTTGTGAAGCATTCACAAGACAGGTAAGTTCCTGCTTATTATAGCATTATAAACAGTCATTCCCTTATCAACATTTAAACCTTTATCATCATCTATCTTCTCTCTCTCTCTCTCTTTCTCTTCAAGTCAATAGGACAAAATTTATTTTACTGAGAAATTGGATTCTGCAAATTCCAGAAAGTCCCTCATTGTGGTAAAAAAAACCTGCAGTGTTGACACTGAAGACTGTTAAGACTCTGACTCAGGGTTCTTTACCATGGTGGAAGCTATGCTGGTGGAAGCACCAATTCTGACATTCTGTAGGGTTTAATTTAGCTTGACCAGGCTGAATAGGTTCAGGTTTCTCTGTTTCTTTGGAAGCTTAGCAGTTTTGCTGGAGATGATCCCAGTCATATAGGCAGGTGGATTGGAGATGATCATTGCCTCAGCATGCTAGCTCTTTGAGTATCTCGGAGTCCTCGATGGAAGGCTTTCAAAACTGGCTCATTGCATCTGCAAGCATGCAGAATTCGAAGACATAACTGGCTGCATTGTGTTGACCCTGCATGGCAGAAAGGAGCTGCTCACCAATCTACTTTCCCTCAAGCGAGCACTCACACACGTGCCGAAACATCAGCATAAAACCTTCAAACATGTTTATGGGCTCACATCCTTGTTTCCAGGTGGGCAGATTTATAAACTTGTCCAGAGAAATACAGGGGGCATTGTAGCATGAATCAATGGCAGCTTGCTGGGTTATCTGTGTATTTTTCTGGTTTGAGGAATGAGGATGGTGACAGGTGAAGCTGTGACTGCGAGATAGCAGGGGCAGCCCGGAAGCACTGAGCTGCGGTTGCTGCTCAGTGATGTCATCCCTGAAGTGCTAATGCTTCGCAGCATTGGAAGTGACTCGCTGCATCAATGTCATAGGCAAACTAATCTGTCAGCAACCTCCCAAGAGATGGCAATCTGAAATTGCAGATTGATCCAAAAAACAGAACATAAACATAGGCAAGCAAGGTTTGGTGATCAGCAAACAGGGCATAAGAGGGTAAAGCAGAGAATACATAATGAGAACAGGGCAAAAGACAAAATTACACAACAATGGCTTAGTACATTAGGCACACTGGGCATTTCTTAGTGGTGTATAAATGTCCATGGCATGTTTATATGCTGTGCCAGTGATTGTGAACAGGTATGTGCATGTAGAACTTGGGTGGAGGTTAATGTGCCAATAGAGGGGTATGCTGGGATTTATAGGTGGCTTCAGCCGTTTTATAGGTTGCAGGGTATTCTTGGAAGTAGACTACTGAATGGATTCTGGTGTTACTATGACACTCTATTAATGAATAATGAATAAATCATTTGCCCTTCAAATCCATGAGTCAATAATGATCTCATTAATAATTAATTACCTTCAGAATCAGTCAGAATTTAGTATTATTGGTGGTGTGAATTGGTATCTGACAATTCAGTCAGTCATTACCGTATCCGTTTAATCTGTCAGGGTCGCGGTTTGTCCGGAGCCCACCCAGAATCAATGGGCGCAAGGTAGGAATACCCCCTGGACAGGCCACCAATCCATAGCAGGGTACCACATACAAACACACACACACTGAGTCACACCTAGAAGCGTTTTAGCCTCTCTAATTCGCCTTCCATGTGTGTTTTTCGGCAGGTAGGACGAAATCAAGGCACCCAGCAAAAACCCATGCAGACATGTGGAGCACACACCAAACTCTTCACAGAGCCAGACTCGAACCCACAACCCCAGATCCCTACCTGCACCGTGCTGCCCAGTATCTGACAAGAACTGTGATAACTCACACACGAGAGAGAGAGAGAGTGTACGAGTACTCATTAAGCCATGTGAATGTGACAGTTTTGCCTGAACATCCTTTTGTCTGACATATAACATTAGAAGACAGTTTATGTCCTCCTTCTAGCACACTTTAATAATGCCCAGACATTTACACTGACATTGCTATGCCACCTAATGTCCTAGACATATTAGTAAAGGTGAGAATGATGATGATGCTTTAGCTTTAATCACTCACTTTATGAGCAGCTGATGTTTTGTTGCAGACGTCTCTACATATCTACAGATGGCAGGTGATGTAAATATAAATAAACTTTGGTCAAACTGTAAAAAAAAATGCTTAAAATAATACTATTAATATTACTTGGTATTACTTAGTCCCTCACATCTTGAATGTGAACATAAATTACATTTCACTTTAGATTTACACCTTTGAGGCTATAATTTTGTTTTATTTTATATTTGCGCCATCTGGTGTTTGGTCTCATACATACACAGAGAGAAAAAAACAACAAGAAACAAAAGTGTTTGTCCCTCTGTGCACGCCGTACCAGTAGGTTTTCAACATGGCGGCCTCCATGATAGTGAGTTAAACCTTCATTTTCTATCTATCTATCTATCTGTCTGCGTGTCTGTCTGTCTGTGTGTGTGTGTGTGTGTGTGTGTGTGTGTGTGTGTGTGTGTGTGTCTGTCTCTGTCTGTCTGTGTATGTGTGTGTGTCTGTCTGCGTGTCTGTCTGCGTGTCTGTCTGTGTGTGTGTGTGTGTGTGTGTGTGTGTGTGTGTGTGTGTGTGTGTGTGTCTGTCTGTCTGTGTATGTGTGTGTGTCTGTCTGTGTGTGTGTCTGTGTGTCTGTCTGTGTGTGTGTGTGTCTGTCTGTGTATGTGTGTGTGTCTGTC